>BSQZ01000099.1:1425000-1442500 GCA_033239005.1 Lamellibrachia satsuma | reverse complement strand
AAGTAACATACGAAAGTAGTCGTCAGAAAACGACATGATTTGTGTGACAAGACAACAGTGGTTTATTAATTAATTAGTTTCGTCTAACATTGATTAAAAACGACAATCCAAATCGAAATAAAATAAAACAAATTTTCAAATAAACAAATTACAAAATGGATATTCACCATGTATACTCAACAGTTACAAAGGTTTGTGTTTTAGTTTACGTGTCTAAATTATCATGACAAATTATTATATTTCAACGCATTGTTACTTAATAACGAGAACATTACAATAATGTAGAAACATAAAGATTAAACGTCAACTTCCGAATAAATATAATTATGTATGACTTCAACTTCTTTATAAATATAAATTCAACTTCAGCTACAACTACATATATAATCAATTTCTAAATAACTTCTATATAACATTGTTATTAATAATTTACTTAATATATTTATCTAATGTTTTCACCACCGGTAGTCTTTAATGTAGGATACTGATCATAATGATGTACATTCAGAAAATAATGTTTTAATACTATTTATTCCGTCTACATATAGGCCCCTGTTAAATTTTCAATACAAAACAGGACAACGTTTACCGACAACGACGCGACTTCGCGTTCCTGTCAGCTGACATTATTTGAAATAATCGCAGACAGCGACGGGTGAAAGATCTCTGCTGTCTGTGGGGAGAAAGGGGACACGGGGGGGAAATGACAAAGCTGAATGTCTGTGTTGTTTTGTCCCTACTTCGCGTTTTTCTCCCCATCACATGTAATAATTATGTTCAATGGCCGCGCACAAATCCATATCCAGAAAACGCACATTTAAGCAATACATTTTATTTAATGAATGTATATAAATAAATAAATATATGTGCATGATCACGAATTATCTATACAAAGATGGAAATATGACGATCAAAATTATGTGTTGAACTGATCAAAACACATTTGTTATTAAATCGTACTACTAACTTTGTTTCTACATTTCTTTTGGAAATACAATAGCTCTTCCGATATCATTATTAACAGTAAATTGAAATAAATATATAAAATAAGTAATAAATAACAACCGCATGCATCAGTTCCAGTTAGGTTACATTTCAGTTCCAGTTAGGTTACATTTCAGTTCCAGTTAGGTTACATTTCAGTTCCAGTTAGGTTACATTTCAGTTCCAGTTAGGTTACATTTCGACACAGTTTAATGTATTTCCTTATTAAGATCGGCAAACAAATAATGAAAGCATGAACTAGCTTTGTGTATATCACAATTAATGTTCAATTTTATCTTTTAATATTTGAAAATCCCTTGAAGTAGGTGTTCCACACTCACCGGTCAAGGAATGATGGACATTCGCTGCGACAGCGTGGGATTCGTCGGCCCATGGGTGGCATTAATTAATTAATGATGACAATTAGGGACTGATATACGGGCAGGACCGTGCACGTATCCAGGCTACCCGCATGAAGGTATTGTGCTCCTGGCCGGGAGGAGGAACAGTGCTCTATAAATGTCCCGCCCTTCGCCGCGTTAAAGATCTTTGTTTGCAATCAATTATTCGACTGTGTACCCGCCCGCAGTCGCATTGTGGTCAAACGGTCACTGGTGTCGCGGTATTCGTCACAGCGGTATCGTCGGTACTTAGTGGTCAGTGGGGAGATTTATCTAGTTGTCCGAAATATCCGCGGCTCCTTTGTTGTGGGGTCTGCGGCTCGTTCCGTTCGCCGCGGTTCGCTGCTAACTACAATAATTATGTGTACACCAGTGCTATTAATTCTTAGCATAAATAGGTATATAAATAGGCACGCAAATATGTGTTTAATTGTTCTAACGTGTGCAACAGACATAAACCCATGGTGATTGGTTAATGCCATCATACATTCAAAAGTAACACAATATTTAGAATCAATAATTAATTGTTTAAAAATGCGACGATTCAAGTAATATATATGTTATTATTTTATATATTTATTTACTAAACTTCATCCTCGAATCTGTTCACTTCATCAAACTGCTAATATTGTTTTAATAGCCAAAGCTTCACATAATATATATATATATATATATATATATATATATATATATATATATATATATATATATATATATATATATATATATATATATATATATATATATATATATATATATATATATTTCTCACCAATGCTGGGCAAGGTAAACAAGTTTATTTTACACCTTTATATATATATATATATATATATATATATATATATATATATATATATATATATATATATATATATATATATATATATATACGTGATATATGACAAGCCTATCATTAGCCAACATTTACTGGAAGTTTACAGTGCCAGGATAGTACATTTCCCTCTATATCACGTGGATTAGATCGGGAGTCGATTCTGTTTTTATTTTCAGTAGCTAGTTGGTGTCGTTCAAACGATACGTTCCCGGGGCGACACGACGAAATATTTACATCATTCCCCGGTGCAATGGCATCGATATCCGCGAACAGCTTCCCCGGTAATCTAGACGCCGCTGATTTATAAACGCGGTAACGCGCATTGCGTCTGTCGCCTTCAATAAAGAAACACCATTATTACGCCCGGCGATACGCCGAGCGTCACTCTACACGGCCCCCGTAATTAGACATCGGAACGTCGATGAACCTGCAAACTAAACTGCCTGCGCAAATGAAGAATCAAGACTCAACCGTCATCGCCTGGTTATTACGAATGATTTATGACCTCATGTGAATAATGACTTCGTTCTCAGCGAATCTGTAGCAACAATCGAGGCCGCTCATAATTGGAAACAGACTCGGTGACGAGGGTAGTGGGTTCGGATTTCCCCTTCCCCGTTGGGGAAACGAAGGGTGAGCGGGTAGTGTTGTGATTTTTGCGAGGAGCAAAGCTTTATTCGTAAATCGATGTCTACTGTCGCTCGTCGATATTACTGTTGTGGTTGCTATATTTTTTTCTGAGGTGTAATCAACTGTATTGCCGTCGGAGACGAGGATATATAAGAAATAAAATTGGCACGCTTGGAAAAATCCAGCGATCGTTGCCATTAATTAAATAGCAAATGAGTGCAACTGTTGAATTTTCTACAAGCGTAATCAATACTCGTAGCACCACACTTCACATTGTTCATGTTGATAGGCTACAACATTACCTAAATCAACACGTAACTGAAATAATTATCTTTAAGGCATGTTGTGGAAATTTTGAAATAAATCGATAACTATTTTATTAAATGAAGCAGTGATCGATTTGTTTCAAATATGTCACACATTATATGTTACTGTTGTTTGAATCGCAGAAAACGAAAATCGACCTAACATACTCTAGATTGATAAAATTCGATCTAAACACGAAGTATACTCAAGCTGGCCAAATCACGAAATTCGTGCCGGAAATGTAATAGCTTTGGACATGACCTAGGCTGTCTTTTACCGACTCGTCAACGTCCGGATTAACCCCGTAGATGTTCCGGAGTGTTTCGTTTCAGCGCGGTGTAATTCGAAATTAAGCTGTGTCGACTGCGCTCGCACCGTCTTCATACGAAACCAATTTCCAAATTGGAAGCAGATTTCGCGTGGCGTCCCTTTCAGTTACCCGAAGCCGCGTTTCGCTTTGTGATCACCGCGGGCAATTATCGTTGGTTGGCAGGCAGCCGTTTCGTTCATTAATCTCGCAACGTTTTACGTCTTCATAGTTCAGTGAAACTAGTCATCAACCGGGCGCGCATTCTTCCACATCTCGCGCCAAGGGCAATGGGTCGCCTGCTCACCGGAAACGAAGCCGCCATCTTGCCGTCTGCGCAAGGTGTCGTCTGCTAAGTGTGTTTCATGTCAGTTCGCTCAGAAAACAGAAAACGCGAATCGGAGAAGTCGTGAAATAGAGACACTTAAGAGAGACACTTAACAAAATAAATGGCATCAGCGCAGGAAATTATCAGCGCAGCACAGGAAATTAGAATACCAGATGGAAGCTTTGCAATGTATCATTTGTAACGACGCAAGCCAAACATGTGTTACATGACGTTAATAAATGAGTACGTTGTGTACTGCCTTTTTACGTGGATATGGAACTCGCCTAAGTGAATGCGTAGATATCATTATATTGACGTGTAATGTGCAAACTACGGAACATTTTTTCTCCATAACTCACGTGCACAACTGATCGTTAACAATGCACATGACAGAGTTAAAGATGTGGTGCTTTATGAAACGGACTCGGATGACATTGTTATTTTCTCAGTCGTAAACACGGATGGCGCCGCGGAAATAATTGATTTGTACTAGAAGCGCACATGACGTTGATACCCCAGCACTGTCATTAACAATAGCGGGAGTCCATGTTGGCACTGTAGTCTTAAAATAGTGCTCGCAGCTCACAATATGAACTTGTTGAACTATGTAATTCATCTTAATACCATTTCCATCAACATTGTTTAAGACGTTTCTTTTGCAACGTTGTATGGATGTACTGTCGTTTCGTCAGTTTGTGTTACGTATGTAGATACATTTACCATGCTTCCAGGAATACAAGTACGCATATATGGGCACGCACGCACGCACGCACGCGCACGAACTCAAGCACGCACGCACGCACGCACACACATGCACAAGCGCACGCACACCTGAACGAACTCAGTATTATAGCGCCGTCTATTTTTTCTCCATCAGATTCTGCCCGGACCGATCAGCTGAATATGTTCGCGAAGACCGCGCCATCGAAGAAGCGGCGGAAGTCTCGCACGGCCTTCACGAACCAGCAGATCTACGAGCTCGAGAAACGCTTCCTCTACCAAAAGTACCTCACGCCGACGGACCGGGATGAGATCGCGCTTAGCCTCGGTCTGACGAACGCGCAAGTGATCACGTGGTTTCAGAACCGACGCGCCAAACTCAAGCGCGACCTGGAGGAGTTGAAAGCGGACGTGACTGCGGCCAAGAAGACGAGCGAATGCGGGAGCGAGATGGACGAGGAGATGCCGTACGTTCCCGTCTCGTCGAGCCCCGACGAAATGAGGTCACGGGAGGCTGCCGAACTCGACGCACTGAAGGCGTTGTCGCCGAAGACGCCGGTGACGTCATCGATACGATTAGATACGACGGCGACTTCCGCCAACAGCTGATAGAACGAACAAGATGTCGGACGCTATCTCTTGGTCGGACACTACCCCTAGTGGTGGGTGTGTTATCACGGTGGGTGATTCCCGAATGACTGGATCCGGGCAGGCGCGTTAATATGTTTCGGCTAGTCCACCCACAAACCGCCTTCGCGAACACGGGTAATTATTTAACTGTGGCAGCCATCAGACGCTCAACAATCTGCTGTGCGCGCGAACCCCGTCATTTACACACATTTATCCGGCCACCGGAAGCTTCCGTCAAGACGATTACCCCTTGCACGGGGTGAAACGGGTGCCACGCGCGCAAATGCCAGGACATGAAAACCAGTGATTATCTGTCTAGAAACGAGAACCGCCATTTGCCACACGTCGTGACGTTTGTCCGTGCGAGTGTCGTTGGCAACGACGATCGGCGCCGAGAACTTGTCGCGTTACCGACTCGCGTTAGATTAACGTTAATAAATTATTCTGTGTTGCCATGGGACCTGACAAACAGTGACAGGCGATCTCCGGTCGGCGACGGGGGTCGTGCCACGGGCCTCGAGGCGGACACACCGCCAGAGGGCGCGATTCCGAATGGCGGTATCGCTCACGTGACGACGCCGGGCGCCATTATGCAGTGCCAGCGTGCGAACGATCGTGCCCAATGCGGCCGAGACTGAGCAGCGTTACTATCACGCAGGCGAACGCTGATGAATTCTTTACGGCAGGCGGCGGCGATAAAATCGAAAAATCAAAAGGCAATTTGTAGGCGTCCGTTAGCGGAGACAGACGACAGCTGTCGCCCGACGCCGCGTCCAACCAGCCGCAGTGACCGTTGCGGGTGGAGTCTGCGAGCGGAGTGCTCGGCTGGTTCCCAGCTTCTCCGCTAGGAGCAAAATAAACGCAGGTTCGCACAGTAACAATACCCAGTATTTGATTGATTGAAAATCCGATCACTTCATTGGGCGACCTACTTAAGAAGAAAAATTATAAAAAAATTCCGTTCGTTTGATGTAATAAACACAACGTTTGTTGCACTGTTCCGAAATTATTCATTCATATTCATAGAGGCACTTACACTTGAAAACATTTGAATTGAAAAGCCCGTTCGTTTGACATAATAAAGACATAAACATGTTCTACTGTTCCGAAACCTTTCTGAAGTTGAAACTGCGTGTGATTGAAACGTGTTGTGGAAGTCTGTCAATATTTATTGTGTGACATCAAGCAAAACGTTTTGTTTGCTGCTTATTTTCGCACCTAGCGGAAGAGTTTGAACTAATAAGAGAAGACATTCCCGGCATGCTTGTCGCAGCCGACGTATCCACTTTGGCGCCTGTACGCCGCCATAGATTTCCAGATACGACATTCTGTTGGGAAGGATTAATGTGAACAATATTCTGACGACTCTTAACAGTTTATTCGATGTGAGATGTGCTATTATTCACACGGCATGATTGTGAAACAATTTTGCTTTAAAATCGCCATCTCGGGCTGGAACATTTGATAATATACGACGGCATGACGCATGAACAAAGTTGTGGGATAATACTCGATGTAAATAGTTTTTGTAATATAATAATATGTTCACTCATTTGGCAATTGGCGCCTTTGTAATTGTGGACAGTGCAAACGTGTAATAAATATATTGATCATACGTATCCGTGATTTGGTTGTAGTGGTTGTAGCAATATTGGTTGGCTGGCTGGTTGCCTGGGTGGCTGGTTGAGTGCCTGGTTGGGTGCCTGGCTGGCTGATTGGTTGTGTGGGGATCTAACTGGCTGGTTATCTGTGTGGGGTGGTTGAATGCCTGGTTGTGTGCCTGACTGGCTGAATGGTTGTCTGGGTGCCTGACTGGCTTGTTATCTGCCTGGCTGGCTGGCTGGTTGGGTGCCTGACTGGCTGATTGTCTAGGTGCCTAACTGGCTGGCTGGTTGGCTATTAATCTGATTGGCTCACCGGGTACCGGACTGTCTGTCTAACTCGCCGATCGATCAATCATTTACTTAAGCAGCCACTCAATAATTGATTAACTTCGTAAATCATTGAGCGATCTTGCTAATCCATTCAGGCATGCTCTAACTAAATGTCATGCGACCTCGTTAATCGTTCTCCTGCAGGTTTATGCTACATACACGCGTGTACATAACATGCACGTGTTTTTCCGTCAGCATCTAGAACGTTCGCCTGCCCGTCTGGACGCACTGACGCACATGAACGAACGCAACGAACAAAACGAACACAGCGAACACATTCACACTGCCCATCATCGATAACATTCACACCATTATTTGCGCATTCACACTCAACGTTATTGGTAATATTCGCACTGTTTAGCTTTACAAAACAACATTTTTATCTTTGAGGCATTGTTAAAAAATAGGTACATAATCTTCATATGGGTTTCTTCTTCATTACAGTGTAAAATCCAACCGGGTCCATTGTTTCACCGTGTCTATTTACCACGGGGGTCCATTTACAACCTCACAATCTCACAATTTGGTACAACTTGCCGTATCGCTTTCCACCACGACATAAGAAGCGCGTGTTTCGAGTAGATAAACCAACACCATAGGTCTATTGTATATGCTGTTGAGATTACACGTCTATGAAACACCCCTCTAACGTGTACTTATGTATGTCTGCATTCTTGCCCTTGGTTGCGAGCGACTGGGGCCTTCAGTCCGTCTACTTCACACATCCCTTTCGTTGAGTAATATACGCGTGTGTGGCGCACATCCTTCGTTCATAAACATCAAAGTAAAAAATAAGAGTGCCAATAATGCGTGTGGCTAAAATCAATAGATTATTTTACAGTCGGATGAGGTGAGTTGGTGTAGAAAGAAATACTGCGCTCACAGCATGTTGAAGGGAATAAACTGTATGGACTATATTATGTGATAGAATGGGATAGAATAAATATGTATATAAGGATTTATGCGCGCTTATATTGGGAATATTCATCTTGGTCACTGTTTCGTGTACGGGTGAATGGGATTGTACGATATGGTGGGAGAGAATGTTCAGTAGGCTGTGTTATATTTTGCTGAATAAGCCAAATTGGTGTTGTAGTTATGTCTGCCTCGGACGTAGTTGGAGAAGCGTCTTTTTATTTCAACCCGGGACGCCTTTTTGGTGGAATTCGCGTCCTACTTGCGATACTGGGATCATTGCATAACTTTTTTATATAAGACAGCTATAATTGGAGTAACATAAAACGCAGATGTTTGTCTCTAATGTGGGGACTTGATCTATGTTTAGCAATGGTTATTGTAGACCAGTGTTTACACCATGTCTCTTTCTCCTTAAATCAAATCTATACGCAAGATATTCCCCGGGTCCATGTGCGTCCCTCTGATCTCTTCTCCCATTCCGTCTCCCGTCCGCCCAAACGTCAGCCTCCTAAAACATTCCCCACACAAAGACCGTCTCACCAGCGCGTCGCTTCGCTTTCTCGTATCACCTTACGCGGGTCGCCCTCTCGCTGTCTCGCAGCGCGACTCCGGGTCCCTTTACTTCGTCAATTAACAGTCCAATTTATTGAACCTCGCTGCCGCAGACAAAGCCGCTGTTTATTACTTGTACGCAAGCATGTGTCTCGGGCACCGCGTTGAAAGACGCCAGATAACGCCACAATGACTGACGCTGCCCTTATCGTAATTAATAGCGGTTACCCGACGTTAGGTCCTAATCACCTCGCTAAATGAATGCGGGGACAATAGCGGCAGTATGCGGAGTCAACTCGGGCCGAACCCCTCTGGCGACCGGGGCGGGCCCGTTGAACTCATGTTTACAGTAATCTGGCGTTTTCATATCGGATTCCTAACAAGTGAAACCCGGAATTATGATACGGTTTGCCTATTCAAGTCGGGTCGCACGACCGCTGTTTATTTTTCCGATTAAGATGATTACACGGCGGTCGGTGCTAATGCAGAAAAAGTGATTCAGGCGAGGCTCTAGAATTTCCCGACGGTTGGCGAATATTATTTCGTAGTCTTTACTCTTCTGCTTGCCGTGCGCGTGCTGTCTGTCGATGTTGACGTAGTTTCGGATAACTCGACCTGCTCGCACGAAAAAATAAAACAATTCAAGTTAGTTACATTAGCTGCAGTGACCTCTCGCTATATTTTGTTGCTCTCCTATTTATCCCATTAGCCCGGGGTGAGGCTGGCACCGATACCGGTCGTCGATGTTTGTACACCCTTCGTCTTCGTCACTAGTCCCGTTTGGCTGCCGTCTCAACCAACCGTCGCCCCCCAATCCTCGCTGTCATTCTCCCACTCCCGCCAAACTTCTCTTCACGCAGTCCTCCCGTCTCAGTCTCGGCCTTCATCTTCTCCTTCTGCCCTCCACTCTAAGCGCATCCGCTCCCTTCGTCAGCCGTTCCCATTCCATTCTTTCCACGCGTCCAGCCCACTTGAGCCGGCTCCTCGCCAGCTTCCTTGTGAGACTCTCTCTCACACCAACCTCCTCCCTCACCTCCTCCATCCTTCGCCTGTCGATTCTATTCTCTCCCGCAAACCTTCTCACCCATAAAGACTGTCGATATAAGGAACAACCTCTTGAAAGGGGCAATTTAAAAAAAAACCCGTTCAGCTCTACGCTTGTTGTCTCCCCCCTCCCCGTACTCACGGATATAAGGAACATCGGATATTATAGAAATTAACAATCTTTTTAGCAGTGCATGTCAACCCCTATAACTAGTTCCCATCAATGTCATTGCTAGATGTGTGCTTATTATAACACTTAATATTATACAGTGACGTATTTAGGAGGGGGGCATTGGACCATGATTCCCCCTTCGGCTTAAATCTGTTGCGCCACTACATGGCACCATGGCAAACTAATGGGTGACTAAGCTTCCCTCCTTGGCTTCCCCTCTTGGTTTCCCCTTGCCCCCCCCTCGGCCTCCCCCTTGCTCCCCCATTTGGACTCCCCCTTTGCGAGATCCTTGATGCGCCACCTATATCATATTAAATGCATAGAATAAAAAATAACAATACTGCTACTGTCAATGTATATCATGTCCTTACTATAAAATTAATACTATCTTAAATGATACCATTCATTATACCAAACATATGCTGGACAAAATGTCCACGCCCGGGGTCCATTTGTCACAGTACAAATATTTCATATTGGAAAATTGACCCCCGGTACATTTTATGGGGTCTATCTATAATAGTACACCGGCCATTGATAAACGACATAACACCGTGGTGACCGTTGGTGTGTTATACAAACGTGGGAGGTACGTCCGTGTTTAGTCTAAGCTGTGTTTACAAAAGGCCAAGCGTCAACGGGTGACGCGATTTTAACGTAATTAGACAATCGTGTCCCGCGAGTGGCAACTGTCTAATTGCGTATACTGCATATTTAATGTTTAAAATGTTACTCAATTGTCAACACTTGCCACATCTGTATATAATGTCGATGTTTACAATTTTCTTAATATAATTAATATATAATTATAAATTTGTTAAATCAAATAATTTTAATGAATTGTGCAGTTACAGTACATAAAGTTTATATATGTTAATGTTATATTCGATACATTTCCGTTTTGAATATTTGTATGATAGTCACTTACACACCGTTAGTGGTCGGTTGAAGACAATTAAGCATTTATTATTTTACATATAATTGGGCCGAGGGCTCTGCTTTTCATTTTTATTCCGGTTTCCACAGAAAACAAAACAAAAGGCTACGTAATGTATGTTATTTTGCTAATTTATTGAACAAAAATACAGCGTACTCCATTCGGATACGAATTATTGTTGTCGGTCAACATATAGTCCATTTCTTCGTTCACTATTTGATACTTTCTTTCTTATTCTTCATTTGATTCACGTTGAGTCTCCCATAAAAAACTTGTACCATTGCTCAGATAATTCATATCCTACTTAACTATAAATATATTATATATCTTTTCACAGCCATGTTCGTGAGAAAAACCTTATTCGTCAAATTTGCTTCCCTTTCAAGTAAAGCCCATATTTCTTCCCGGCATCCAAGCTTCAAAGGGTCGTCTGATAGATTGTTAGTTTTTTGGCGCGCCACCCCACGAAATCAATAACGGATCACGTCTGGTTATGTACGACGAGGCGTGGGTAACTCGCGCGGTATGTGGGAGGTTTAGCGGACGGCATCACCGTAGAATTACCGAAAGGTCGCGAACATAAATCCGCGTCAGGATTGTAGATTACCAACAAGAATGAGGCGACGATGTCTCATCGTGATGGCGTTTATCCGCTGGGCATGCATCAAACATCACCGTAGAATTACCGAAAGGTCGCGAACATAAATCCGCGTCAGGATTGTAGATTACCAACAAGAATGAGGCGACGATGTCTCATCGTGATGGCGCTTATCCGCTGGGCATGCATCAAACATCACACGCGATAAACGAGGGCTACACGCTGCAACTGAAATGGGGTTGACGTGATGTAGCGCACGCAAAGTGTGTTGGTGTGATTGAACCGGTGCAACACAAATAGTTTAAAATATATAATCAGATGATAACTGATATGTTATTCAAAGTAATAATAGCAACTTATCAGCAATGCGTACAACTACAATCATAAACAGCAATTAGCAAGGTCATTTCATGATCAAGTGTGACACGTGTTTTTCCATGTCCGTGTTCACGCTTGGTCATAATTTAACATGCCTGACATTTTAAATGAGTTAAACGTCCTTAATGTATTAACATGTCCGCTACTGAGATTACAAATAAAGGTAAAGAAAAACGAAAGGAAGCAAATGTTTTGTTGTTTGTGTTGTTTGTGTTGTTTTTGTTGTTTGTGTTGCTTGTGTTGTTTGTGTTGTTTGTGTTGTTTGTGTTGCTTGTGTTGTTTGTGTTGTTTGTGGTGTTTGTGTTGTTTGTGTTGTTTGTGTTGTTTGTGTTGTTTGTGTTGTTTGTGTTGCTTGTGTTGTTTGTGTTGTTTCTGTTGTTTTTGTTGTTTGTGTTGCTTGTGTTGTTTGTGTTGTTTGTGTTGTTTGTGTTGCTTGTGTTGTTTGTGTTGTTTGTGTTGTTTGTGTTGCTTGTGTTGTTTGTGTTGTTTGTGTTGCTTGTGTTGTTTGTGTTGTTTGTGTTGTTTGTGTTGCTTGTGTTGTTTGTGTTGTTTTTGGTGTTTCTGTTGTTTGTGTTGTTTGTGTTGTTCAATGACCGCTTCGTCTATTTGGAAATCCCACAACCTAAAGCCCACAACCTGAACGATTTCTCCCTTCTCCTCATTCCCCCCTCCCCCTCCCCCTCCCCTTCCCCTTGCCCCTTGCCCCTTGCCCCTTGCCCCTTGCCCCTTGCCCCTTGCCCCTTGCCCCTTCCCCCTTCCCCCTTCCCCCTTGCCCCCTCCCCCATCTCTCTCGGAGGTCAAGAAAGATAAATCCACGTGTCGACCACTAATGATCAATAACGATCATCAGCTCTTTCATCACGTCCGGACATTCGAGCTGCCCAGTGATGCATGGATCAGCGCTGGTCGGTGGGGTGTCTCCGGGATCTGGCAGTCTCCGTCCGCCAGCCCGGCCCGACGTGGCAGGGGTTGGCATCGACCCGCTACTAAAGATTGCATCTGTCCGCCCGACATCTTGTGTAATTGGTCTTCCACAGTGCCGCGCTGGCAGCTAATCGCATTTGACGATAATGTCCGTAACCCGGCCTGATAAGCGCCGACTGATCTATTGCGCCGTCTTCGCTGCCGGTAATCAAAGACGGACTCGCAGCTGACAGCGCACGGATGGTGTGGTGTGGATTCCTGTCGAGTCATTCACGACACACGTCTTCAACACTGCACACCAGGCGTCGTCGAATATTGGCTTTTTTCAACAGCGTCATCAATAGTCATCGGTGAATGTGTGGTTTCTGTTAAATACCCGTTAATCATCGTTAGTTGGGTGTCTGTCGCTGTACCAGGATCAGTCGTCGATGATCACTGAAGATGTGGCTTTCACTCCCCGGGAGAGGCAGGTAGAAGTTACTGATAGTCTACTCAATGACGGCTGTAGACATCTCTTTGAGGGGTTCTCAAAATACCCGTGAAAAACGTGCCTTCCTCTCGAATGTTGACAAAACTGACAGCGAACCGAAAACTACTTAACTCACAAAAAGTACACGTGTAAAATGTCATCTGCTGACTTGCCTTTCGTTGTAACAGCCATTGGCTATTTATCTGCTATCTACCGGCAAGGTTAATCACGCGTGTGACTACCTCTGCGCATGAGTCAGCTTATAGACACTTCATGACGTCATTTCCGGAGGAGGGAGACAGCCGCCAAGGAAGACGATATCACATAATTTCACTTCCGATTTCACGGTCGTACGAATAAGCATGAGGACATATTTAAGGACCGATATACCGTTGCTCTGCATATTCTTACATTTCTCGTTCTTTGTTAATAACACGTTTCGATGGCAGTATGCGAAGACAGGAAATGACGAGGATACATCTTATTTAAACTTAAGTTGTACGACTAGACGAAAACTGAAATGCAATTCTATGTTAAGTCATAAAAATTAACATTCCTTAAATTATGAAATTCTTCAAACTGTACGTCATCATGTGAGCACATTCGTCGTCTTACCCATGTGTCAAAGCACATGTTTAGAGTGTTAATGCACGTTACCCTTTGTCTGCATGCTTCCATCTTTGTGTCCTTCGATTTTTTATTTTTCTTTCAATCAAGTTTTTTTTAATCTGACAGTATCTCAATATATATTTAGCCCCCTGAAATTTAGCATCAGCAACTGGTAATGAACTAATATCTTCTTTGGTAAACACTGAACTGAAGTAACCATTTAGGTCTTCCGCCATTAAAAACCCCTGTGATATTATATTTCCAGCACTGCCTTCTAGAGGTCCAACCTTGTCTTGTACGTTTTGTTTACTCCTGACATATGCATAAAAACTCTTGCTGTCATTTTTCATGTTACATGCCAGTTTTTGCTCATAGCTTCTTTTAGATTGTCTCATTTCAGTTGTAGCTGCATTAAGTGCCTCTTTGTATTTTGCATAGTCTTCTTCCTTTCTGGTAAACCCTCCACATAGTTTTTTAGCATTATTTTTCTAATTGCCTCTTTTGACAAGTGTTTCTTTCTACACCGTTTTCCTTGTTTTCGGAAGGGAACAAATTTATCAATGATACTCTCAATTTCATATTTTAGAATATTCCAACATTCAATTGCGGTCTTATTCATCAGCATGTTATTCCAATCTAGCTTTGCTAAGTATTTTCTCATATCTTTGTAGTTACCTTTGTGGAAGTTTCTCTTGTACATTTTCTTATTTTTACTTTCTGATTTTACATTGATGTCAAAATGTATTTGATTATGGTCACTATTACCCAATGGTTCAAATATTTTTACATTGTCCACTAATTCTTTTTGTGATGACAAAACTATATCTAATACATTTTCTCCCCTGGTTGGTTCTAGTACGTGCTGAGTAAGAAAGCTATCCTGGACTAAACATAGAAATTGTTGATCCTCAATCCCTGTGCTCTCTAGATAATTCCATTGTATGTGTCCATGGTTAAAATCTCTCATTATGATACATTCCCCTTTACTAACTTCCTTTATAGCGTTTTTTATTTTTGTGTTGTCCTCTTCGTTTATGTTTGGACTTCGGTAAACTAATCCAATAGTTAATTTTGAATTTCCTGAAACAATTTTGCACCAAACAGCTTCATCGCAATCTGCTTCCCTTTCTAGTTTTATTTCATAAGCCTGAATAGATTCTTTAACATATAAAATAACCCCGCCCCTAATGTTGACATTATTATTAATTTTTTCACATATCCAAACTTGCTTTTACCATAGAAGACATTTTCATTGTCTCACCGAGGCGACTTCATCAGTACTAATGGCGTCGGGTGACGTCATCGTTGATACGCAAGACCAAGGCAGCGATCAGACGAGACGAGGGCAGCTACCAAACTCCTCACGTGTATGATGACGTCACCCAACGTCATTAGTACCGATGAAGTCGCCTTGATAAGACAATGTTGATGAGACGATGAAGATGTCCACAAAGGTAAAAATAAGTTTCGATATGTCAAAATAATCATTTCAATATATTTCATAAGCTATGTACAGTTTCCGGGTTTCTCTCCTATATATGTATAACAATGTAGACCACTGATAGCACACGAGGACTGGTCTACATTGGAATACAGTATACAGCTGTATTTCTGTTGTTGGAATATTTTCCTTGCTGTTACAATTCTTGTCTTAATTTCTTGGTCACATCTGTTGTCTGGTGTTACACGTCAAATTTAACGAATCTGTGCTTGAATAATCTTCTTTCCATTAACTATTATGTTTATGTTTCTCGGGGCCCTTGGCATAACTTCATAGATCTTTTGGAACATCAAGCCTTCCCCCTTCTATATATAACAGCTCCATGCGTACGCACAAAAGCAGAACTGTTCCACACTTTGCATGCACGGAGCGGCGCATCTGATCTCGTGTTGGGTGTCGCCCAGTGGCGCCACCAGTGGCGGACGCAATAGGCATACGCCAACTCACGCATGCGACAAATTTAATTAGCTTAACCTTCCCGCCAGCTATTGTTAGTGCGTATCTCAACTACAAAGATACAGATGACTCAAAGGAAAGTCAAGCGCATTTATGGTTTCTTATTAAAGTGCCAGCGAATCGTATCAGAGATGATCTTACCGATCATTGCGTGTTTTCTTTCTCTCGATCTACAAAACAATTTGTATGGCGGCTTCGACTTAAGAAAGTTTTCCGACGAAACACGGCGATCAGCTTGCTCGTATCTGTCGTACGAGCAGATAACGCGACCCCGGGGTCTCGGGGCAACGCTTATGACAGTTCTCGTGTCCGCGTTTGCATCGTGGTGCAAACAGATCTCGCCATCAGCGGGGAGACGAGATTCGTTCATGCAGCAGCTGTTCATGAACCAGCTGTTCACGAACCGGCCGTTCACGTATCAGCCGTTCGTGTACCAGCTGTTCATGGTCCCGTTCATGTTCAGGTTTAATAAATGTTCTGTTGTTTTCCACACGAGAATAAGACGATGATCACAACGACGACGATGTCTGTGGTGATGGCGCTGATGATGATGATTAGGATGACGATGATGATGTCGATAAAAAAAACTGCGAAAGCTATAGTACTAGGACGACTTCGATGATAACGACAAGGGCGATGGTGATGGTGATGATGGTGATGATAATGATGTAATAATAATAATAATAATAGTAACAATAATGATAATGATAATGATAATAATGATGATAATAATACAACTACCACCACCACAACAAACAACAACAATGATATTCGATCTATATGCCTTTATAAATGTCTTTATTTCATGATGACAACGACGACGACGACGACGACGACGACGACGACGACGACGACGACGATAATAAATTATATAATTAAATTAAATTATAACGATCTTTTGCCCAAAAGAATAGTAGGACATAACCCCCAAAAACAACCACAGGAAAATTAAAGACGTGTGATACTGCCGAAGGTTGACGACAGCGAATGACAGCGAGACTATTGCATAAAATATCGCTGTCGTTCTTAATACCACTTTAGTCGAGACGCTAATTATCGCGCCAGTCCACGCCAATTCGGGAGTAGATACATCAGCCCAGCGGGGACGCCAGTGGTCGGGTGACTGTCACTTCTCGCCGCAAATCCCGCGAGAGTTGCTCGAACAAAGGTCATGACGTCGACGGAGCTCGTTAGGCGGCTACGCGCCGGCTTCAATTAGCGGATGTATCGGTTAGCGAGGTGTGAACCCCCTCCTTCTCGTCTAGTGTCAGGCTAATTTAGTCCGGACACCGATTAGTCGCGACAGGTCGCACTAACTGGCGGACGCAGATGTCTGCATTTCTGACATCGTTCACACGAAAGTGAGTCTAATGCGCCTGATGATTCAAGATGTCTACGTTTGCGACGTATTGGCACAAAGAAAATATGATTGCGAGAAGACCAGGCAACCAGAAACTAAACTGGAATCACAAGAACACGAGTTCTTAGCATAAGAACGCACGACGTGCACTTGTTAGCACGTGTTGTGTGTAACACATGAACGTACGACGTGCACTTGTTAGCACGTGTTGTGTATAACACATGAACGTACGACGTACACTTGTTAGCACGTGTTGTGTGTAACACATGAACGTACGACGTACTCTTGATAGCGCGTGTTGTGTGTAACACATGAACGTACGACGTACACTTGTTAGCACGTGTTGTGTATAACACATGAACGCACGACATATACACTTGTTAGCACGTGTTGTGTGTAACACATGCATGAACGTATATATATATATATATATATATATATATATATATATATATATATATATATATATATATATATATATATATATATATATACCTTTGTTGCCTG
>BSQZ01000099.1:1415000-1420000 GCA_033239005.1 Lamellibrachia satsuma | reverse complement strand
AAACGATTTAATGAGCAGGTATATCGTTGTTGACATATGTGGCCGAAAGGGACGTTGTTGAGCTGAGATGTTGGCGTTGCCCTGCAGGGGCGCTAGTGGGATCAGACCATATCATATATACATATATATATATATATATAAATATATATATATATATATATATATATATATATATATATATATATATATATATATATATATATATATATATATATATATATATATATATATATATATATATATATATATATATATATATATATATATATATATATATATATATATACACGATATATGGCAACAGCCAATGGTATGCCAACAACCAACACATTACAGTTCAACAACCAATTATCAACCATTATTATTATTGTTGTTGTTGTTGTTGTTGTCGACGTCATCACATCATCATTATTATTATTATTTCTTCACTCGTTGCTGCTGTTGCTGCTATTTTTAACTATAATTACAATTGTAATAATAGTAATAACAACTGTACTTATTACTATTTTTACTATTATTATTGCTATTATTAGTTCTATTGTTATTATAATTATTATTAACGGCCGAGAGTCTGGACGCAGTGTCCGACCACGGCGCCACGCAGTGCTCCACGCAGCGAACGGATAAAACGCAGGGGTGCTGACGAGAGTACTGCGGGGTGCCGTTTGAGAGCCGCTGTTGTTTGTTTGTGGCGCTAGAGTTGTCGTCTCCAGCGTTAAAGGTCAGCGATTTAACCCACCTGTCGTCCGTAAGGTGTAACTACATCTTGTAAAGAAACTCAGCTGATATTTCAACACGCCCGTGTATGGTATACTCGTGAGGAAAGCGCACTAATCACTATGGACTTCTCGTGATCTCCTTACGCGATATTCTCATTCACACACCCCTGGTTTTCGCCGCGATACACACTCACACAAACACACACGCGCAATGCAGCATGTCGCGTTTTTGCTGTCGGCGAACCTGTGAAACCCAGCGTGGACACCACGTCCCTTGATTGCCATTCGCCAGCCGGCTTTGTCGGAGCCACGGCGCAAATGTGTTGCGTCAATTCGTCCCGGAACGCGCATTAATATCCGACGTCGCCTGATTACATTTCTCACGTCCGCGCAACGCTTACGTCATTAATTACAAGCTTCAAAGAGCGGGGCGGGTTTCCGCCTTTTGCCCGACTGCCCTGCGCGCTAACTGCGACCATTTACCCGGCTTACTTACCCCGACCATATGGGTGAGTTATGTACTGCGACGTTCGTGTATCAAAAAGCCGACATAAGTTGTAGGGTAATTACATTAACCACTAAACCCGTCGTAACTGTTAAAGTCGCCCCTAGGAAGTCGTTACGAAGCTCCATGCTCGTGGCGGCGTAGCGGAGACCGGCGAGTAGATCAGAGCACACAAAGGGCGAATTTGAAAGGGCACGTCGGGGCACGTCGGGGCACGACGGGGCACGACGGGGCATAACGGGCGTGTCCTTATGGCGCTAATAATCGAGTGTATTAAAATATCGATATTACGAGTGTTGGTAATCACAATGAGCTAGCGGTGGCATAAAACCGCAGGTTACGATGGCTGCTTTGTTATTAATAGCAGTGGCAGCAAGAGTAATCTTTGTCGTCGTCGCCGTCATCAGTGTCGTCGTCATCATCGTCGTCGTCGTTTTCATCGGCGTCGTCGTTGTTGTCGTCGTCATCGTCATCATCATCATCATCGCCATCGGTGTCGTCGTCATCATCATTGTCGTCGCCATCATAATCATTATCATCGGCGTCGTTTTCATCGGCACCGTCATCATCGTCATCGTTATTACATCATCAATAACTGTAGAAAACCACTAATTAAAGTTAACCGAAATTTAGGTTATCAGATTTTTATAATAATAATGTAATTAATACTATGTCAGTTACTCCATTTATATAAGGCAGTGTCACTTGTCTAGTCGACCACATGCACGGAACACAATTACCTGCAGTTTGTTTCGTCCCAGTACGATCGTCATTATTCCACCCACGTCGTCTTTTGGCCGATGTCGCGTATTCATTTAGTCATTCGTGGTTTACTAAAAAGCTAACTGCTTCATCATTCGTCATCCAATGTATTTGCTCTATGCTCAACAGACGTCTACGCTAATGTCGAAACCACGGACCGAATTTTTCATGGTCGTATTTTAGTGCATGCAGGTTAATGGAGAACCATGTTAGTAGTTGTCTCAATGTACGTTTTACGTCTTCGTCTCGGTCGCGATGGCAATATATATACGTCTCTAGTCTTCGCTGTGATCATTTATATAACATTGTTTGTATTAGTCATTGTGTCAGTATTATGTCTTTGAACATGGCACGGGTCATTGTGCCAACTACATATGTTTTGTCCTCATCTTAAATTACTCGCAGCTATTCATTATTCTTTGTTTTGGTCATTGTGCTTATATGAATGTTTAATACATACATACATACATACATACATACATACATACATACATACATACATACATACATACATACATACATACATACATACATATATACATACATACGTACGTACGTATACATACGTACGTACGCACATCCTTACATACGTATACATACGTATACATACGTACATACGTACATACGTATACATACGTACATGCGTAGTTACATAGGTACATATACGTACACATACAAAAGCGATCGACAACTTTTATGTTCTGTTTCTCTTTGAAGTGACGCCGCCGCACTGAGTCTCGTTCCGAATGTCTGCGCGTATTCTCCGGCGACGACTGTAATGATGTCTTTGCTCTATACCGTCTTCCGAATTCCAACGCAAGCATCCGGTAGAAAAGAGGTTGATAACATGTTAGATGGAAGAAACTCACACCGTCTGAAAAGATTCTATCGTGTTGTTACATTAAGCCGGTGCAGGAGTTAACCACATCAGCGCGCAGGGTGTGGACGTATTATAAACGGTTGCGAATATCGGCGGTGAACTCGACCTAAGAATGCCGAGGGCTATATGGCGCGCGCGGCCATATAACACGAGCGCCCGGACATACCGATGATATACTCCCGACGTCAGACGTTTCTTTGATCCTTCGGGCGTGACGCGAATACCTTATCGCTTTCACCGAAGCCCTCTAATTACCGGTCCATTTCGTGCCGAGTAGGCTACATTAAAATATACGTCCGCTGAACGCTAATTTGCGCGATACTTTGAAGACGCGCGTGATGGACGGATGTGCATGCGCGCCCCACGCACGAATGCGTTGTTATTAGGGGTGGTTGACGTTGTCGGGGTGGGCTGGGAAGTTGTCTTATTTGCACACACACACACACACACACACACACACACACACACACACACACACACACACACACACACACACACACACACACACACACACACACACACACACACACACACACACACACACACACACACACACACACACACACACACACACACACACACACACACACACACACACACACACACACACACACACACACACACACACACACACACACACACACACACACACACACACACACACACACACACACACACACACACACACACACACACACACACACACACACACACACACACACACACACACACACACACACACACACACACACACACACACACACACACACACACACACACACACACACACACACACACACACACACACACACACACACACACACACACACACACACACACACACACACACACACACACACACACACACACACACACACACACACACACACACACACACACACACACACACACACACACACACACACACACACACACACACACACACACACACACACACACACACACACACACACACACACACACACACACACACACACACTCCCCCACCCCCGCTCTCCTCTCCCCATCCTCGCTCTCCACTCCCCCATCCCTATCCCTAGATCTCCACTCCCCCATCCCTCGCTCTCCACTCCCCCATCCCTCGCTCTCCACTCCCCATCCCTCGCTCTCCACTCCCCTTCCCTCGCTCTCCACTCCCCCATCTCTCGCTCTCCACTCTCCCATCCTTAGATCTCCACTCCCCCATCGCTCGCTCTCCACTCCCCCATCCTTCGCTCTCCACTCCCCCATCTCTCGCTCTCCACTCCCCGTCCCTAGCTCTCCACTATCCCATCCTTAGCTATCCACTCCCCGATCCCGCGCTTTCCACTCCCCCATCCCCCTCGCTCTCCACTCCCCATCCCTCGCTCTCCACTCCTCCATCCTTAGCTCTCCACTCCCCCATCGCTCGCTCTCCACTCCCCCATCCCTCGCTCTCCACTCCCCCATCCTTAGCTCTCGACTCCCCATCCCTCGCTCTCCACTCCCCCATCCTTAGCTCTCCACTCCCCCACCCCTCACTCTCCACTCCTCCATCCCTCGCTCTCCACTCCCCCATCCCTCGCTCTCCACTCCCCCATCCTTAGCTCTCCACTCCCCTATCGCTCGCTCTCCACTCCCCCATCCCTCGCTCTCCACTCCCCCATCCTTAGCTCTCGACTCCCCATCCCTCGCTCTCCACTCCCCCATCCTTAGCTCTCCACTCCCCCACCCCTCACTCTCCACTCCCCCATCCTTAGCTCTCCACTCCCCACCCCTCACTCTCCACTCCCCCATCCTTAGCTCTCCACTAACTCATCCCTCGCTTTCCACTCCCCCATCCCTCGCTCTCCACTCCCCCATCCCTCGCTCTCCACTCCCCCATCCTTAGCTCTCCACTCCCCCACCCCTCACTCTCCACTCCCCCATCCTTAGCTCTCCACTACCCCATCACTCGCTCTCCACTCCCCCATCCCTCGCTCTCCACTACCCCATCCATCGCTCTCCACTCCTCTCCCAATCCCACCATACGTAAGTAAATATGATATTTAACTTCTCAGTTCTAGTTACAGAACCACGTGCGAAGATAATGGGCATAGCAGAGAACATGAAGATTTAAAAATTCTCCTCATCCTACCCCCCCCCCAGAATGCCC
>BSQZ01000099.1:1325000-1402500 GCA_033239005.1 Lamellibrachia satsuma | reverse complement strand
AACATGGAAGATATATAGCTGAGTAATCAGTATCTCGTATTTAAGTAGTGTGAGAGCGTTTTGGAATCCGGCTCTTCAATTAGTGCATTATCTTATTTGCATGCAGGAACGTACGCTTATTGAGCTTATTAGGTTAGATGAATTTATGGGAGGTTATTTCGTGATAAAAAACTTGTTTTGTCTGGATCCAACCCTGCAGGACACCCATAAAATGCAGAATTCCTAAAAACATTCACAGTTTTACCAAGAATCAAGGTCAGGAATTAAAATGTGGAGCCGTTAAATCGAAACTGATCAGTGTTCTAATTGTTTCAGTTCAATATAATTACAAATGTTAATCAGATCAATAGTGTTGCGCATAATTATACTCGAAACCCAAAGGGAATATTGCGTGTTTTAGCAAGAAAAGATATATATTTCTAAATAACGGCTCAAACTGATGTCGAGTTTCAGCTTGATGAAGGAAGAATGCGCATGCGTGTCTCTCATTCGTGCGTATGAGGAATGAGTTCTTAGATTTCGCTGCTCTCTTTGAACATAACGTTTCTCTTCTTTTTACTGCTAAATAATGTGGAAAGAGTGAACAATTCTTGTCATACTGCATGCAAGCCACGCCCAGCGTGCGTCCTTGCCTGTCTGTCAGTCTGCCGGCAAGACATGCATGAATCACACTGGATCCGCCCACGTATGTGTTTATGTTCATGAACCGTATTCAACTGTTCGCATATATTGTCAAAATACCAACCGGCGCTTTTCTATAAATTGGACATTCGTAGATCAGCATAAGTAAATAAATTCCCAAGTTCAGAGTTAAAGTTGGTATTAGTATTAGTATTAGTAGTGCATAAAAATACAACAGCAGACCGTACAAATAATGAACATATTTATTCAGTGATCAAATACGGCTAGGACTGTTTTGTACTTGTGCTATCCCATATCATAAGCAGATTATTTGAGTAACCGCAAACTGTCATTTCAGGATAACGACAAAAAAGGAATTAATCAAGAAACCGTAGCAGTTTCCGTAGTGTAGTGGTTATCACGTTCGCCTAACACGCGAAAGGTCCTGGGTTCGAAACCCAGCGGAAACAATAACTTTTTTCACCAAAATAATGCGTATCGATATTTATTACCCTATTTTAATCGACAATAAATTGTGAAATTAAACGTTACTCTATCATTCACCTGAAAGAATGTTTTATTGTAAAATATTATTTTTTATTTAAAACATACACTATTGAATCTCAAGCAACTAGATTATGTATACTTTTTATGTGAGTATTTAATTTGGTCACGTGTTCATATATTCAGATAAAGATCAAAGAAAAATTCTAATTGTGGCTCACTAAAACACACGTTAGGGTAAGTACATTATTTTATATAGTATAAACTATATATATATATATAATATATATATATATATATATATATATATATATATATATATATATATATATATATATATATATATATATATATATATATATATATATATATATATATATATATATATATAGTTTATAGTTTATATTATATAAAATAATGTTACGACCAAACGATCAGACTTTGTACCTTTAAATATGTGCCTTTAATACAATTTCACATATACTTGACACTTTACACATAATACGTATACGCCATATTGTAATTAATTTATTTATATAAATATGATACGTGTATTTTACGAAAGCTAATTTCCAATTATATCTCCCTCAGCTACATAACTGTCGGGCGATGATAAATACAGATATCTACTACTGTATGCCACCCACCCGCGCTTGCAGAAAAAAAACCACCCGCAGTAACGCGTAAATGATTGGCAGAGCAGTCAGCCGCTCCTTGACGCCGGCATGCGAGAGACAGGCAGCGCCGGAGCAAGATGGCGGCCACAGTGCAGCGCAGCGCCGAGCCGCTTTTTACATAGCAATCAATGCGCGTGCATCGATCAAACCGGCGCTCCTGTGAGTGCCACAAATTACTACAAATGTTACGTGGCGCGGGGGCGGCGTTACTCTGTTGTCAACGAGTGACGCAGGGCCACTAACACTTGATGCCGCGCTCCGCGTGTTAGCGCCCGGGGCTTATTTTACAGATGCCCCGTTTACGATGGGGAATGTTTTTCCTAACATGGTTTCCCTGTGGTTGCTATACGACGGTATATTTCCAGGGGTGGTGTAGCGGCTACAACGTCTGGTCCGAATCCTCTTGCTGCCGTTTCGATGCTCGGACAATTTCTACCACATCATCTTACATCAGCTCACGTAGCTGTATAACTTAGTACCTGGCTACAGACACACGTGGACATGTGAAGGAATAGTCTTCGCGCAGTAATTATAACGTGGCTGAGGGCTTCCCAGAGAAGTCGAGATGGCGTTGAAATGAACATGTCTGTCAAGTGTTTTGAACAATCCCAAGGATTGGATACCGCGCAATATAAGAACGTAGCTTTTCCTTTCTTTTAAAAGTCTAGGAATGTTCAACCACTGTCATTGGCTAACTGTCTACGAGACATTGCCACACTTAACTTTATTATTAGTGTTTATAACATATCGGTTGGGTAATAATACTATCGATACAAGACCTGCTTTTTGTGATCTTTCATATGCTAATATTTTCGACAATACACGATCTGGCGATGAAATAAACATGATAGTTTTATGACATATGTATAGAGACCGCTCTACTTCAGTTAAAGTCAGACAAAATACATCTTCACCATTGGATGTGAAATACAATGTTTTTCATCGGATGATTTATTTGACTCAAATTCCCGTTTCATTATATTTCCGAATGTCAATATACTACAGCAGTAAAGCTTGGTGTATAACAGTGGTAATTAAGATGTACTTTAAGATCGAAACATTTGTGAATTTGGCCATTTTTAAACATACCAAATACGCGATCAACGGGCTACGCGTTTGCTCACAAATTAAAATACGTGTTCATTCTCTTGAACAGGTGTGTTCCTTGGCCGGAATATCTCACGGGGCTCGAAAGAGCTTCCGCCTTTTGCTAATCGTGCCTTGTTAGGAGCTACAAGTGGTGCCACCTGTCATCAGACACCGTAGTCTAGTTAATAATCGAGGGGCCGGGACGTCGAGGTGAAGAAACCATGCTCGGAATTTCCTGAATATTGTCCAGAGGAAAGTGTGCATTACAATGCTGTACACTCCGTATGTTGTACATTTCTACTAGCTGGGCATACGCGTATACATTCTGTGACTTGTCGCATAATCCAATTTAGCAGGCAGAGCAAGGTTTCTTCCAAGAAATGCATTAAAAAAAACCGTTATTCACCGCCAGGCTTAATGTCTTGTCAAATTTTAGCATGTTTTAGTATTGGTTTTCGTGTTTTTATCACCCGAAAAATCTAAACGTGGGAATATATTATAAAAAAAATTAAAGGAAACGCTTATAGTTTGCTATGCAACTTTCTGGTTTGAGATTTTTGAGATATCACTGCTCCGTTTGGTAGACATAACCCCAAAACAAAGTTAGAAAATGTACATTTCGTCCATCCGTTGTGAAGCTGATAATTTGTAGGACCATTTCTCTTCTTCAATAATTTTCAGTTCTAGTTTCTAATTCTAATTTTTTTTTCATGAAATACATTATGAACGTTCGTTGTACGTCATATAAGAGAATGCCATCCACTATTATCAGTATGTATCTCATTTGCTAGTTCCAAAAGTATGCCTCGACATTATGTATTTCCATTAAACAACACCTCCCCGTCGAATTGTGCGTGCGCGCGTGTGTGTGCGTGGGTGCGTGCACGGGTGCGTGCGTGTATGTGCATGTTAGTATGTGCGTGCGAGCGTGCGTGGGTGTGGGTGTGCGTGCGTAACGAATATGATTATGCTATGTTAACACACGATATGTATTGAGACGATTTTGCCGAACATTGGATACTGAACATCGGGTGATCAACCTGAACATGACCCTAGCGTGTTTGTACGCAACTAAAATGCCAGAAAAGGGTTTCATCGCGACAATACACTGGAATAAGTTTCTATCCCGCGTTTGTTTGGGTGGATCCCACAGGGTTGACAATAAAGTAGCACGACTGTTTCAAGGGACATCTGTTCTCGTCCTCCTCCGTGTGATGTGGCGACCCCCGCTCGACAGTCAAGTGCTACTGAATAAATGACCACGACTGTCGTCGTCCGCGCCGCATTCACACGTCGAGCGCGTCAGGAGCGTCTTTGTCCGAGCCCTACTCTTTTAAGTGGTCAGCGACAGGGGGTGGTACCAGCAAGTGGACATTCGGCGCGATGAAGCCAGCTTTCGGTCATCAATTCACCTAATGAGCCACCAAAGGTCAATTGATCTACAGGCTCTTGGACACGGGTGTGTGCATGGCGCTCATTTCGTCTTAATGACCTTCTGGCGTACGTTCGTTTGACGGGCAATAACAGTATTTATTTAGCGATTGACGACAACTGTGTTGACGAGTGCAGGCCCTGCAGCCCTTTAACGAGTGTAGGCCCCGAGGCCCTTCGTGCAAATTAGCGTTGTACGTGACGGTTGCGCTTAGACTTCTACAACATAATTTCTCATTTGTGTACGGTTTTACGTACTAATCATGTATTTATCAGAGTAAACTATTTAAAGATACTACATAGTCATGCTGGTCCTCGGAGGGCGGGGGACGGTTCGGGCGATTCGAACAAACCCCACCTTTTTGAGAGAATTTGTTTTAACTCTAACATTTTTCAGAAATCTTCCAACAAATCTCCGGCTGATTGTGTATACGTCCGAACCACCCGTTCAGCAGTCTGAAGACGAGCCTGATATTGTTTGCATATTTGTGCAATTCAATTGCATTTGTGTTAATTATAACGAGTGGTCGTTCGGTCGTACTTATAAGTAGAATCGCATCAAGGACTTGTAACTCCTAATGCACACATTTAACATAGATTAATATATTTGAAATGTGATTGAGACGAACTTTAAGAAAATTTTGTATTGCTCATACATATCAATATGTTGTGTGTTTTGATTTACGCAACAGCTGTGGATGATCTTAACTAACGGACACATTACGGTGCTAATGAAAAACAACAGTTACAATTAACTTTAAACTGTGAACTATGCTGAAAGCAAGAACATATTGCGATCAAATATTTTTTTAAACAAACACCAACTCGTGAAATAATATCATCTATTTAATTGCATGTCTGGCTTAGTTATACATGGAAATCGTGATTAGTCATTTGGGTAATATGTTATAATGTAATAAACACATTGTATGTTTACATATAACATAACACGAAAAAGCACAACATACCCATTGTGTAACATGTTAAAAAATAATAAACACATTGCGTAACATGTTGAATACATATACACACATTTTACATTTTTAGATATACTAAATACGATATACACATTGTGTAACGTGCTGACGCACGATACATATATTTTGTAAAATACTGAAATACAGCACATTGGCTAATGTGTAGAAATGTTAATAAAAATAGCAAACACACTACTTAGCTTAATTAAACGTAATCATAACAGTTTATCGTTGCATGATATATCAAATTAATACACGATTGCAAGCCAATTTAAGAAAGACACAGCGTTGTGGGAAAATGTTATCTCACTCACTCACTCACTCACTCACTCACTCACTCACTCACTCACTCACTCACTCACTCACTCACTCACTCACTCACTCACTCACTCACTCACGCCTTCATACGGACAAGTTATTCCAAGTTGACCAATCGCGTCTGATCTAACAACTAACGTTCGGTAATGCGATATCAAGTCGAGAAGAAGCGAAGAAAAAAGAAACAAGAAAAGAAATATGTCACCTATTAACAAAGTACGCCACGCACACAAACATTAAACTGCAAATCATGTACCCCGGTGAAATTATTTGACGAAAAATTCGTAGGGAATTAAATTACGAAAATCATACGACGGAGCTTGCATGACCTAGTCAGCCCGTCAGCGAGGCAGTGACCCCGACTACAGGGTCCGATTAATCGTCGGCCGCCGCTCACTTTCGTCGCCCGACAACAAAGTCTTCATCTCGACCCCTGCACAGCGCCACTTATCGTCTCTACGATATTCCGGTTCTTTTTCAACATCCGCACTCATTAGCAATTTGCATTTTTTTTACCATGGCCGCATTCCACTGACTCGCTTGAAACCGGCGCTTTCATCTGTTTCTTTTTTCCATACGTAGACACCTTCACATTCGAGCGAGTTAAACACGACTTGTGTAGCGCGAAGATCGGCGACAGAAATATAAACGATGTGGCGGTGAGTTGC
Source organism: Lamellibrachia satsuma (assembly GCA_033239005.1). Lineage (NCBI taxonomy): Eukaryota > Metazoa > Annelida > Polychaeta > Sabellida > Siboglinidae > Lamellibrachia > Lamellibrachia satsuma. The sequence goes on along the minus strand of BSQZ01000099.1, from coordinate 1,396,215 downwards.
TGTAAATTTACATACGTGCCAACAGTTTTGGGAAGGCGGTGCGGATTGATGCAGGAACATTTGACCAATTGTTGCAAATTTGTGTGTGTGTGTGTGTGTGTGTGTGTGTGTGTATATATATGTACATACATACATACATACATATATATATGAATATATATATATATATATATATATATATATATATATATATATATATATATATATATATATATATATATATATATACATAGTATATAAATTTATATATATATATATATATACATATATGTATGTTTATATATATATATATATATATATATATATATATATATATATATATATATATATATATATATATATATATATATATATATATATATATATATATATATATATATATATATATATATATATATATATATATATACTGGTGCTCATAAATATATTGCCGGTGAAAGTGTGTTTCATGTAGGGCATAACGATGTAAATAAATAAAATTATGGTAGCATTCCACATAAAATACATTAATATTTACTGAACAGATAAATAAGACATAAGTTATACATAATAATCTCACATCAAAAGATTAACATTTACAAAACAAAATGACGAATGAATGAATGGTATTATTTATACAATTACCCGGCAGCACCAGTGGGGTGGACATAACTATTCTGTAATGTTGATATGAATGTCTGCACTGCAAGAACAGCTGACTTAGTTTTAGACACCCACTTAACTTCGTGTGGATAGAACGCTTTAGCATATTTATGAATCTAGGCTTACGAAGGCTTGCGAAATAAAATTAGAAAGGGAAGCAGTTTATGATGAAGCTGTTCGGTGCAATACAGTTACAGGAAATTCAACGTTAACTACTGGATTAGTTTACCGAAGTCCAAACATAATCGAAGATGGTAACACAAAAATACAAAACGATATCAAAGAAGTAAGTAAAGGGGAATGTATCATAATGGGAGATTTTAAACACGGACACATGCAATGGGAATTTCTAGACAGTGCAGGGAGTAAGGAACAACAGTTTATACTTCTAATGCAGGATTTCGTCCTTATTCATCACGTGCTAGAACCAACCAGGGGAGATAATTATTAGATACAATATTTTCTTCACAAAATGAATTATTGGACGATGTCAAAATACATGAGACATTGGGTAACAGTGATCATAATCAAATGCAAACTGATATCAACATAAAATCAAAAAGTAAACATTTAAAATACAGGAGAAACTTCCACAAAGGCAAATATAAAGATTTGAGAAAATACTTAGCAAAGCTAGATTGGAACTGTTGAGGAATAACACAGCAATTGAATGTTGGAACATTCTAATATATGAAATTGAGAGTATCATTGAAAAAAGTTTTCCCTTGAAAAAAACAAGGAAAATGTTATAGAAAGAAACACTTGTTAAAATAAGCTATTAGAAAAATAGCATACAAGCAAGCTATGTAGAAGGTTTATAGGCGTACCAGAAAGGATGAAGACTACATAAACTACAAAGAGGCACGTAGTGCAGCTACGACTGAAATTATACAATCTAAAAGAAGCTATGAGCAAATGTTTGCATGTAACATTAAAATGACAGCAAGAGTTTTTTATACAAATGCCAGGAGTAAACAAAATGTACGAGAAAAGGTTGGACTGGACTATTAAAAGATTGTGCTGGAAATATAATATCACAAGGTTAATGGCGGAAGACCTAAATGGATACTTTAGTTCAGTATTTACGAGAGGTAATGTTAATTCCAGATGCTAAATTTCAGGAGGCTAAATCCGACTATTTGGGGCAATTAATTTAACTCCAGAAATAGTAGCTAAGAAAATAAAGGCAACGAAGGATAATAAATCACCTGGAATGGATGGAATTCCTCCAAAACTACCAATGGAAACAGTACAGCAAATTAGTCCACCACTTGCAAGAGAGTTTAGCTTATTATTAAGAGGGCGTGGTTCTTGTTGAATGGAAAGAAGTAAATATCATACCATTATTTAAAAAAAGGTTCGAGGAATAAATTACAGACCAGTGAGTTTCACATAAGTGATTTGTAAATTATTAGAAAGGTTAATTAAAGACCATAATATTATGGTGGACTTCCTAGTTAGGCATAAATTATTAAATTAATCTCAACATGGATTCCTAAAATCGAGGTCATGCTTAACAAACATGTAATGTTTATTGGAAGAAATCACTAAGCGGATAGACGAGGTATCACCAAAATAGATATTATCTACTTATAGACTTTCGACAAAGTGCCACATCAAATATTACTACTTAAATTAAAAGCCCATGGTATATCGTCATGTAAATGCCTACACACAGGAATCTGGAACTTGGATGTAAACTATAAAATGAAATATACTGTTCTAGTTACTACAGTAAAAGAAAAGGACTTATTTGTAGGAATAACAATAAGCGCTGAGAGTGAGAGTTTCAGAGCAGTGTGGTATTGCAGCCTCAAAGGGTAATCAAATTCTTGGGTTGATTAGGAGAATAATAACATACAAGAAAATATAACTGCATTTGAAATTTCCCCCCAACCCAAGCAGTGGTGAACACGTTTGCCAAGCAATCCTCCATCAGCACAGGCGACCAGCGAAGTTCTTTCCAAGGGCTCTTTTCGCCCTTCGTCGAGTTGCGTCGGTGTCAGATTCTGGAAGACGAATCATCGTTTGAACAATCATTAAAACGACCCGAACATTATCGTAGGCTAATATGTAGCATGTTTGCCCACACACTTTAATTTTGGTGCACCTGTCATGTTACAGTATTATCATATTATTTTATATATGCAAAATATAAACAATAATAAGAAGCAATAGCAACACAACTGGAGAACGTGTCTCCCTTAACAACGACGACGTCGCATCAAATCAATTACGCACATAGCATGGTTAAATCAATACATTGCACACGAATTGCCAGAGAAAAAGACGCTATGAATAACGCAAAAGTACTAAAAGGAGTTCAAGATGTGACATTCTACGCAATAAAATTAAATTACAATTCACTTTTATTTTGTTTAGCATATATGGCACAGATACAGTTAAAAAGAATGACTAATGGTGATCCAACGAGATCCGTCAAATTTTGCGTCAATAACCCACACGATGCTAAAATCTCGCGAAAGACCATTCAATCCGCAAGAAATGTTAGGAAAACAGAGGTGAAAATACGCTGGGCGTTTAGTTTAATGTCAAGTTAAAAACTGGCATTCAAAATGTCGCAGAGTACGATTACCATAAAAGCATAAACACCTGTTAAACAAGGCGTTATGTTAAAAGAGAAATTAGCTGGCTTTTATAATTTGACGTCTAAAACACCCGTGTGTTAAATGGTGGCCGGAAGTAAAATGTTAATTGCAGTTAGCGAAGAGGTTAGTTGAATAAATTAATGATTGATAAATAATACACACACACACACACACACACACACACACACACACACACACACACACACACACACACACACACACACACACACACACACACACACACACACACACACACACACACACACACACACACACACACACACACACACACACACACACACACACACACACACACACACACACACACACACACACACACACACACACACACACACACACACACACACACACACACATATATATATATATATATATATATATATATATATATATATATATACACACACATACATACATACATATATATATATATATATATATATATATATATATATATATATATATATATATATATATATATACACATACATATTTATATATATATATATATATATATATATATATATATATATATTAGTGCCCTGCGCGGGCCGGGCTTTTGGTCCAAGCCCATATATATATATATATATATATATATATATATATATATATATATATATATATATATATATATATATATATATATATATATATATATATATATATATATATTAGTGCCCTGCGCGGGCCGGGCTTTTGGTCCAAGCCCGGCCCGGGCCTCTACATAATTTCGCGGGCCGGGCCGGGCCGGGCCGGGCCGGGCCTGGGCTGAAAACAATTTAAACACTTCGGTCTTGGGCCGGGCCTGGGCCTAGTGTGAACTGGCCGGGCCGGGCCTGGGCTGGGCCTGGACATAATAAAAATATTCATACAAAACACCGATTATTACTTTATATTTTGGAAAAACTTATTATAAATTGTAATTCCGTTTAATGAATGCTTAAAATTATTTCTTTAGTATTATATAGTTGCAAATTGAGACCTTGCATGGAATCTAATGACCCCATAAGTTCACTTGGCTGGAAGTAGCCAGCCCCGAATGCTTACTTTAGAAATATTTGCAGAGGCAGTCAAGCCATGATTAACCATCAACTTATCACCCTTTGACCCTACCAGTGGACATTCTATTGTCTAGGTCTTCCCTCCAAACATTGCCCACCTGAAAGACCTGCCCACTGCCAAGTGCACACTTGGCCACCAGCCCACTACCCAGTACCCAACCCAGTTGGTAATTGGTATTTCTCCCCAGTCCTAATTCATTCACACTTGTACTAACTCACACATGTCAGAACCTGTCTGTCTCAGGCTAGTGACTGCAGGCCTGCTGGAAATGCCACTGGGTGTCAGTGCCAGTGGGTGACATTTAATTGAAATATCATATTAAATTATGTTAACTTAGTTGAGCTAATTCAATTAACACTATAAATTGGGATTATGGCTTGCATATGGGTTAAATCAGGGTTAGATAAACAAATATCCTACCCTAACAATAAACCAATACATTAAAGCCAAATATAACAAATGTTACCATATTTAATAGTAATGACACTAAGAATTTTTTCTTTATTTTTTTTCAGGATATTCGTAAGTTTGAAGAAGTTGGTGGTGCTGAATTTTTAGAACTCATCCAGCACACTATGGACCTTTTTATTTAATAAAACAATAAGTATGTTTTACAGTTTATTTGTTTTTCGTCTTTGTTATAAGATTATAGGTTTATCTTCTCTAAACTTAGCGGGCCGCGGGCTTGCGGGCCGCGGGCTTACCCATCTTTGGCCCGCGGGTATGGGCCGGGCCTGGGACTGAAACTTGCGGGCCGGGCCGGGCCTGGGCCAAACATTCACCGTCTGGGTCGGGCCTGGGCCGGGCCTGGGCCTAAATTCTAGTTTGCGGGCCTGGGCCGGGCCGGGCTTGAAAAATTATTGCGGGCCTGGGCCGGGCCTGGACTCTAACTGCTAATTGCGGGCCGGGCTTGGGATCAAATTCTAGGCCCGCGCAGGGCACTAATATATATATATATATATATATATATATATATATTTATTTATTTATTTATTTACTTACTTATTTATTTATCTATGACATTTCTCATCAACCGCCGCAATTTCGCTAGGGATTGACCCGATGGTGTGATCGCATCCCTGTTTTAAATGTATATATATATATATATATATATATATATATATATATATATATATATATATATATATATATATACATACATACATACATATATATATATATATATAAATAAATATATATATATATATATATATATATATATATATATATATATATATATATATATATATATATATACACACATACATATACATATATATATATATATATATAAATATATATATATATATATATATATATATATATATATATATATATATATATATATATATCCACACATACATATATATATATATATATATATATATATATATATATATATATATATATTTATATATATATATATATATATATATATATATATATATATATATGTATATATATATATTTATTTATTTATTTATTTATTTATTTATTTACTTACTTGCTTACTTATTTATTTATCTATGACATTTCTCATCAACCGCCGCAATTTCGCTAGGGATTGACCCGATGGTGTGATCGCATCCCTGTTTTAAATGTGCCTATATAATGGCATTCAACACATTTCTGAAATAAGGACACGTCATGGTTGTTACTTAGTGATAGGTGCCTTACAGGGCTTGTTCTCACTAATAATACTTTACTTCGCACATATAAGGTTGTTTTAAGCTGTATACATTTTGATGATGCAAAATCAAATATTGCAGGTAGTTTTACTCAATAGAATGTGTTGATAAATACTGCAGGCAGTTTTACTCAATGAAATGTGTTAACTGCAAGTAGTTAATTATGCAGATGTGTTAGGTTAGATACTAATATTTGTGTTACTCTACTTTGATGAAACAGTGGTTGCAACAAATGTACAGTTCTCAATAAACTATGCTTTACTTGTACAACGTTTTTCATATATGATGTTTCTCACGATATATATTATGTATATCTCAATGTACTTGTATGCATGACATTCCAATAACACTGTGAACATACACACTACATCACACAATTTTTTTATGATGTTTATTATAACTAGCAAAAATGCCCGTCCACGGGACGGGATAACTTGGTAGTTCATGCGTGACAGCCATGGTACCAAATGCCTCAGGTAAATATGCCGTCAATACGCTCGCGATTGTTTAAGGGAACGTCAAAAGTCGGTCTGCGACCTCGGGCCAATACGTGGGTGCGTGCTGTCTACTATAATTAATATAAACCGCCCAGATGGCGCTACTTACTCCAAACGGTTTACGTACCGAAGTATTTGCCGCGCGCGCGTGGTTTCTGCGATTGTTGGAAGTTAGCGTTTTACGCAGAACATTTCATATGCCATAAAAACAACTAAGAACCCTTGATATACGGGGTATTTAAAAAATAAAGGCGTTACGTTTCATTCATTCGTGGAGTCGTAGATTACTCCCTGAAAGTTTGGCGTCCGAGGTGCAAGCCGTCTAGGAGAGAAACGTGAACATAGCCACATACAAACATACTCTAGCTCGATTATAGTTAGATACACACACATTGTATTTCCAAATACCCATTTCCATATAAGTACATGATGTGTGTGATATGGATATCATTTTTATCTGCTAATACTAGTCTCGTGAAAATGTAACATACGTCACAGAAATAATGTTGACAACATATTTTCATACATAGAGAGATGCAAGACTTTATTTTTTTTATTTAAATAATTTAAAGCACACTTCTGAACAGCAGATGATCAAGACAGAGACGTTATTAAATGTTTATCATTTGTTTATATTTAACTTACTACACAGTTTGGAAACATTGTTTTTATCACTAAATCTAAAATTGACATGAAACATTTTATTTTTAGTTGATTTAAATATTGTTTGAGCAAAACAAGTGTATAGCGGTTTTCGTTGAGCGATTACTAATAAAAGTCGTTATTTTGGAAACATACCTGCAGTTGTCTGGCTGGTGTTAAGAGGCATACGACATTTAAGTCTAGTGTTAAGACGACATGCGTGTGCTGCATGTGCCCAGTGGCTTCGATAAAAATGCTTGACACGTTTGAAACTTGAGCACGTATACTCAATGGAAATAGGACGCGCGCGCTATTTGAATCGGCGAATAACGATGATAAACGGCGAATAACAACGATAAACGGTGAATAACAACGATAAACGGTGAATAACAACGATAAACGGTGAATAAGTTGAACACGTGGTGCGACGCTCAGTGGTCATGAATGTGGTCAGCATTGATGTTACCTTATGTAGTACGTCTGTCTATTATATATGTGGCACTTTTATAGTTATAGTTCCACTGACGCACTATTTCACTCACTCACTCACTCACTCACTCACTCACTCACTCACTCACTCACTCACCCACCCACCCACCCACCCACCCACCCACTCACTCACTCACTCACTCACTCACCCACTCACTCACTCACTCACCCACCCACCCATCCACTCATTCACTCACGCACGCACGCACGCACGCACGCACGCACGCACTCGCTCATTAAATTAGTCAATCAATTAATCACAAACCAACCCATCAATCAGTCACTCAGTCGTAGAGACAATGGATCATTTAATCACTGACACACTAAAGCACTAAAGCCCCTTTCACAGAGTTTTTTCGGATTAACTAATCCGAAATAGCGAGGGGAATTTTACCGCGTGATAAGCAATCGCTATCACAGTGAACAGTTATTTCGGATTAGCGGACTAGCGGAATAGCCGCCTTATTCAACAAGAATAGTCACTAGATGGCGAAGTTGTATAATCTCGTGATGATATAACTAGACAATTTTCGCAAAATGGAAGCTACTGAGCAGAATGTTTATTGTCTCTTTTTTGTCGTGTTCACGCAGTTTTTAATTCAGTTTAATTCCTAGAGAATGCCTCAAGTTCGCCGACAGATTGAGTGGCAAACTACGTTCGAGATGGCGGAAACACAATACCAGGACCGTATCAGTTGTTTGATTGATTCCCATTCGAGAGTAAGGCGCATTCGGACATTGTTGTTGTCGTTATGCGAAATATAATAAACCAAGGTGAAGGACGCTTCCGAATTCGCGCGAGATATGAGCTTGCAAAGCGCTACCTAGCGTCGAACTAAGAAGCTTCTCCCTTTCGCAGTGCAGTTATGCCAGGATAACTTTTCTCCCGAAACAATAATCCGAATATTTTGAAATCGGCTTCAGTCAATTCATTATTCACTCAATTTGCCGCTTTGGTTTCTTCTTTTACGTTTAACACACATCATAGTGAAACCAATTTAACACACATCATAGTGAAACCAATTTAACACACATCATAGTGAAACCAATTTAACACACATCATAGTGAAACCAATTTAACACACATCACAGTGAAACCAATTTAACACACATCATAGTGAAACCAATTTAAATTTCCCAAATGTGTTATTTAACTGTTGTCGTCCCTGGTATTCTCAAAGTCGGTTTCACAGCTCGCTTTCTCTCCCTCTTTCTTTCTCCCTTTCCCTCTCCCTCTCACTCTCTCCCTCTCCGTCTCCCTATCTATCTCCCTTTCCCTCTCCCTCTCTCGCCCTCGCTCGCGCCCTCTTTCTCCCTCGCTTTCCCTCTTCCTTTCCCCCGCCCTCTCATTCTCACTCTTCCCCTTCTTCTCCCTCTCATTTCCCAACTCTCTCTCCCTCTATCTCCATTTCTCGCCCTTTCTCTCCCTCTCGCTCTCCCTCTTTATCGTTCTCCCTCCATCCCCCTCTCCTTCCCCTCCCCTTCCCTCCCTCTCCCTCTCTTGTCCCGCTCCCCCCCTCCAATCTCCAGTAATATCCTCGCCACTGACAACCGAGTTTCTTGCGAAGACATCAAAGCGACGCCGCCGCTTTCATCGACTGCCGAAAAACTGCTTAGCGTCATCTATTATCCGCGAACTATTTGTTTGGTTTGGAAATGACAAGAGCGCGCGGTCGCCATCCATCAAGTCGCCATTTATCACGACGGGATCGCGGCCGTATCCCCCCCCGAACGCCACGACGAAATATAAACAATAATGGCCCGTGCACCAGACTTCTCATCAATTTAGTCATTTCGGCGATAGCGTTTTTATTAAGCGGGTATTTTTCTAAGGGCCAACTTAATTGTACAAGTCTGATGGTAATTGCCCAATTTGTTAATGTCAAGAAAATATGTACGTACAAAGCCGATCAAAGGAAACGTGTTGTAAAGTGCCCATCGCAACGATATTACGAGTATTGGGAAGCATTTTGCGGGCCGTATTTCAAAAATGAGAAACTGAATGGGGATCGATACGAAAACGAGGCTCATGATAAAATCCTTGTGATCAAACGAGGCTCATACAATTAGATGACGTGTCGTTTTTCGTGTTACACGCACGCACGAAAGTACACACGTACGTAAGCACGCACGCACATATTCACGCACTCGCCCGCCCACCCACCTACCCACCCACGCACACCCACACGCCCACGCGAGCACACACGCACGCAATGTTGAGGTGATTTTATATCACCATTCCACTTGTCAAACATAAATTGATCAAATGTTCAGACAGCGTATACTTAGAATGCGAGTTTGTTGACAACAATACGCAGGCAGAAGGCTGGAACTCGTTGAGTTTTGCTGCATACATGAAAGTATGATTATAACACACGTTCATTATTTCGTTTAAATAACCAAACAATGTTTTCTTTACTATGTATTCAGTAAATGTCAAACCTACATTTTAAATAGCTTATCGTGGCGTCTTGAGCACAAGTCATGCAGCAACATAGTTATGTCTTGTTGAGTTTCATTTTGTTCAACCGATGTGCGAAATAATGAAATCGAAATCCGCGATCATAATATAGGAAATACTTTTATCGTTGGCCATTTTGATAAATTTGCCACTAAATATAGTAGTAATATAAATCAACAAGTCATTGCCAAGCTAAACGTAGAACTAAAAGTAAATATAATATCACTACTGCCAGTTGTGACTGTCTGAATTTTTTAGTTAAAACGCGTGATGAAATTTCCCGTACGACTCGTATCTTATATGCTGCGTACAATTGTACATACAGCTGTATAAAATGTATCTGACAGTGTGTCTGGTGTTTCCTTAGAGACGTACAGTTTAAACACAATGTCACGCCCGTTGTAATGAACGCAATGGAAATAATAAATTGCGTCCTTCCTGACAAAGAGCAAATCATGACAGCGGTACACATGGCAACGAGAGCGAGATGGCGGAAGGGTGTACCGACTAAGCGTTGCATTGTGGTAGATGAAATTCACGAAATATTAATATTGGAAGAATCATCAACCGGTGGATGGGTAGGGGTTCGGCTGGAGCATAAGGATAATGATGATGATGATGATGATAATAAATAACAACAACAATGATAAAAGCAATAACATCAATAACAAAAAAAAACGACTAATATACGATGACTTGCTGCTGCTGCTGCTGCTGCTGCTGCTGCTGCTGCTGATGATGATGATGATGATAATGATGATGACAAATATTATTGAAATGATGATGATGACAATTATAATTAAAATCAGGATAAAGATGATAAATATGATGAAGAAGCAACGATGAAATGGCTACATCAATTACGTAAACACTGAGCATAACAGCAGCAGCAGCAGCAGCAGCAGCAGCAGCAGCAGCAGCAGCAGCAGCAGCAGCAGCAGCAGCAGCAGCAGCAGCAGCAGCAGCAGCAGCAGCAGCAGCAGCAGCAGCAGCAGCAGCAGCAGCAGCAGCAGCAGCAGCAGCAGCAGCAGCAGCAGCAGCAGCTGCAGCAGCAGCAGCAACACAATAACAGTGAGGACAAAAACAAACAAGAACTTTCTACTGAGATCAAAGGTGATGGACCAATGTCGGATTTAAACGTAACGTTCCCCAAGGTAAGGTTTTCGTTTTTTCCTCTCACAAAACCACCGGCGCAACAAGGCACGTTCGTGCGACATAATTATAGAACCGGTAGAACATGCGATCTCGTTTGAAAACCGACATATCAGTTCTGAAGGATATACAATTACGTCGTCATTTGTCGAACGAATTGAGCATCGCCACATGTCAGTTTGTGTCACACAGATAACCAAGTTGAACACGCAACGTATTAGTCACTTACAGTGAAGGTTCCTCCACGGCTCACTGCGAAGCGGAGTAGTCTTACAGCGTGAAGAGGCGATACGATCTACCAAATTCACTCGTCGGTTTCGCGCGTAGCTATTTTGCGACGTCGGAGCAAATTAAGGGTGATTCTTGCGATAATCGGAACACGGCGAGCGAGTGCTAATGTAGCAGCTTGTGAACACGAACCAGGCAGCACGCCGAATATGAGAAGATGATATGTTTCCGGAAATGACAACTTGAACCAAAGCGAGGCGAAGTCGTGTATCGTGTAACGTACGATGCTATTATAAGGACTCAGTGACTGATTTGCGACTGAACCAGGAATTACTTCCGACTTTTTTGCCGCCCGTAGCAAAATATGTGATAATACGCGTAACTAATATGTTTATTTTATAGTTTAATGATGTAACGTGTTACTTCGTGAAAAACGTACACGTATGTACCGACGAACTATAAACACCTGCTTTATAGAAGGCTTTATATACTAACAGACTGTTATCACATCAGAAGACACGCGTATGAACACACGCACACGCACACGCACACGCACACGCACACGCACACGCACACGCACACGCACACGCACACGCACACATACATGTATATATATATATATATATATATATATATATATATATATATATATATATATATATATATATAAATAAATAATATAATATATATATATAATCATATATATATATATATATATATATATATATATATATATATATATATATATATATATATATATATATATATATATATATATATATATATATATATATATATATATATATATATATATATATATATATATATATATATATATATATACATATATATATATATATATATATATATATATATATATATATATATATATATATATATATATATATTTAATCATATATATATATATATATATATATAAACACACACACGGACACACAAACACAAACACAAGCACACGCACACGCACACGCATACGCACACATACGCACACGCACACGCACACGCACGCGCACAAGCACACGCACAAAGACAATATTTGCGTTTTACTTTAGCTAAAATATTCCAGTTATATCTTAGAACATTCCTACGTTTCCCATGTACCACACACTTTAACGAACAAACGCGTGGCACTTCAAAGGTGAGTATATCTTTACACATCAAGTTCCCGCAGTAATCGTCTCCATTAATTTCGGAAAACCCGAATTACATGTAACTTGAGGCTAATGTGTGCTAGCTGACTTTTCTTTTCAAAGTTTTCACTTACATCTCTAACCGACACAGTGTTGTGTGGACGACGCGTAAATACTCTAGCAACAGATAAATATAATTATATAATTAAAAGACACGAGACGTGTTCTTTTGTACAAATCTGAACGACATATCAGCAATCTATGTAATGGTAGCTATGTAAAGGCGTGCCACATATAAACGAGTCTCGTCTTCCGTTCGTAAACCGCTTTTAAAACCGCGATTATAGTCAAGCCGTAGATCAAAGGATTTCGTTTCGCCTTTTGTAAATGAAATTCGCAGTCAGACCACATGTTTGCCGATTAGAAGCGGGGCAACTGTCATTTCTCTGTATCGTAGATAATTAATTTCACCACTGGTTTCTTTCCAAAGGTTTATTGCAGCATCTATATAGTTCCTTATGGACACATGGCTGATAGGAAGTTCTTCAGAAACTGTCCATCGTTATGCAGCTCTTTAAATCGCATTGCTTGGATGTTTTGAATTTGAGATCGCGCATAGATATTTAAAGAAAGTGACACAACAGCGCGACAATGTTCAAAGGGTAAGTAGACCGGGGTTATTAGACATTTCCATCAGCGGCAGAGTTCTAGTAGATAACATGACAGTTACTCACCTTGTCAAAATTGTTTATCACAAGTTACTGTCATGTATCGTATTATGATAAATGCTGACTATAGACATTTGAAGCCAACTGTATTGAGATCAAAGTATAATCCAAACAACACAAGGATTTGCCAAGCATCATCATCTTATGCTTGATGTGAAAAAGACACAACCTATAAACGTACACGCGCACAAGTCCATTCCATGCACACGCACACAAGTCCATTCCATGCACACGCACACAAGTCCATTCCATGTACACGCACACAATTTCATTTCATATGTACACGCACACAAGTCCATTACATGAACACGCACTCAAGTCCATTCCATGTATACGCACACAAGTCCATTCCATGTACACGCACACAAGTCCATTCCATGAACACGTACACAAGTCCATTCCATGTACACGCACACAATTCCATTCCATGTACACGCACACAAGTCCATTCCATGAACACGTACACAAATCCATTCCATGTACACGCATACAAGTCCATTCCATGTACACGCACACAAGTCCATTCCATGTACACGCACACAAGTCCATTCCATGTACACGCACACAAGTCCATTCCATGAACACGCACACAATTCCATTCCATGTACACGCACACAAGTCCATTCCATGAACACGTACACAAATCCATTCCATGTACACGCATACAAGTCCATTTCATGTACACGCACACAAGTCTATTTCACGTACACGCACACAAGTCAATTTCATGTACACGCACACAAGTCCATTCCATGTACACGCACACAAGTCCATTCCATGTACACGCACACAAGTCCATTCCATGTACACGCACACAAGTCCATTCCATGTACACGCACACAAGTCCATTCCATGAACACGCACACAATTCCATTCCATGTACACGCATACAAGTCCATTTCATGTACACGCACACAAGTCTATTTCACGTACACGCACACAAGTCAATTTCATGTACACGCACACAAGTGCGTATCTCTGTTCACATGCATAGACACACACGTAGGGAAGTACGCTTAACTTTAAGCCTTGAACACCCAAGCATATACATAATAAAGATAAAGGTTATTTCAACAACGTCAACAGTAAACATACAAACACCAATAGTACAAGTTGAAAAAGTTGAAAAAGGGCTGGAAGAAGCGCAATGCTTAAGTTGCTTGCCCTGTCACTTATAGATGACAATAAATAATACAGCTATACAAGTGTAAGGGTGTATTGTACAAATCAGTTCTCAATATATTCGTAATGCTTTTTTAAAGAGAATAGTACAAGAACAATTCTACAGCAAGACAATTCATTTTTCACCCTAATCGGGTTACTCACTGGTAACATAGCAGGTACATGTGCAATACTTGAACGGTGTAGTTGTTTAAAGATGAACACTCTTGCAATGAATTAATGAGCTGTCAAGGGAATTCAATAACTTTGCACCGTTAATTGATATACACATTGTCTTTAGATAAGTGCGTGCATACTTTTGTTTAAATACACATTTTTGTCGGGTCATATAAAGGGTAATACAAAACGAAAAGCTTTTGTATATTGTTTTGCAATGAATTGTTAAATTCCTTATACATAATTTCAGCAGTTTTTAGTTTCATCATATATGGCAGTTTTAGAATGCGGAGATCGTAAAATAGGCTAGATGTGTGGTCGAACCTCTGAGCACCACATATTAATCTTTTATGTTTACTGCATATATATATTTCCCCATATGTCAGCACAATGCATAATGTAAGGCGTAAAGAGAGAATAGTATAAAATACGCATTCCACATCTGTCAATTAAGAAATGTAATGTTTCCATGTTAATTTGTCGTTAGTCAATACACCTAAAATGTTGTTGATTCAGCTATATTAATTGTGAAATTGTTTACTTTGATATATATATATATATATATATATATATATATATATATATATATATATATATATATATATATATATATATATATATATATATATATATATATATATATATATATATATATATATATATATATATATATATATATATACACACACACACACACATTTATTCACTTATTCACTCATTACCTCACTCCCCTATTCGACACACCACACTCGACACATCACTCACGCAATCAGTCAATTATTCCAAGACAGTACTTATCGGTCGCCTGATCAGCGACAGGCCAACTTCAAACCATGTCGCCGGAACCGACAGCAGTAACATTAAGCACTGCTGATATTTAATCTCGTCGTTTTACATATGTCTGGAGGTTATCGAAATGTTCTACTTAAACGTCAATAAAATCTTTGTCATTGTCCACTGTTCGTGCCAATCGGGCAATACTTAGATATGCGGGTCCTCTATGAGCGACTTTGCAAACGATGTAACAGCGAGATTACACGGAGCGAAATTTCACGGTTGTATCCATGTCGGTTATCTGGTGGATACGTGTACGCGATTACGCTGACAAACACAATACACAGATTATGTTGTAAGAAATCAAATCGATGACTACTGGTTTGTGAAGTCACAACTGTGATACGTGTCCACTACTTGTGAGACGTATGACTGGCTTTGTCAGGCTTGTAATCTGAACAGTATGTTATTATGTGCGTTTGTGTGCGTGGACACGTGCATGCATGCTTGCGTATATATATATATATATATATATATATATATATATATATATATATATATATATATATATATATATATATATATATATATATATATATATATATATATATATATATATATATATATATATATATATATATATGTATGTATGTATTCATGCCTGTCACAAACACGTATATATATATATAGGAATATTTAGCTACACACACGTTTGAGATAAATTTAATATCAAGGTTGGCAGACCTTTTTACACACACTCACTATAGCTTAATATCGCAGTATACGTTCCAACCTATTCAACGATCCCTAAAACATACTCCGGCAGCTAATTTAAGCTATTTGAGTCATCATCAGTGGAAGCCCAACTATTATTATATGCGTGCCTGTGCAAATATATCCCGTTCGAATTGATCTGAAATTATAATTTGTTTCTCACGAAAGCATGCATGCATGCGAAACTTATTGTGTGCGTGGGTGCGTGCGAATTTATATATATATATATATATATATATA
Organism: Lamellibrachia satsuma; assembly: GCA_033239005.1. Classification (NCBI taxonomy): domain Eukaryota; kingdom Metazoa; phylum Annelida; class Polychaeta; order Sabellida; family Siboglinidae; genus Lamellibrachia; species Lamellibrachia satsuma. Next base: position 1,379,719 of record BSQZ01000099.1, on the reverse strand, counting down.
TATATATATATATATATATATATATATATATATATATATATATATATATATATATATATATATATATATATATATATATATATATATATATATATATATATATATATATATATATATATATATATATATGTATATGTAATTATATTTACTTTTCTACATCAAATTGGAAAAATGTATTCGACCCGCGCACTCTAACATATACTACAGTAGAAACGCTTTGCACAACGTTATATTTTGGACGAATAATTATGACGCAAAAACAATTATATGATAAATGGACGACAAGTTACATTTACAATATGTACGTAATATTTAAATAATTATTTGACATAGACTATCAGACATGTTATTTACGTATGAATAAATATGGGCATATTCTCCGAACATTTCGGCCGACTAGTTTTAAATGGCATCAAGATCCATTTATATTAAACTGAGAAATTCTTTCGAAGGTATTTTGATGATAAACAGAATCTTTGAAAAATATCCAAACAAACTTAAACGACTATTGAAAAAAATAATTTCCGAGATTCTAGCTATTAATGTGAGCTGCTTTATAGTAGAAACTGAATACATGTGATGTAGTTTATGCAAGGCATATTGAGAGAAAGAGAAAGAGAGAGAGAGAGAGAGAGAGAGAGAGAGAGAGAGAGAGAGAGAGAGAAAGAAAAAGAGAAGTTGGGTGCATGATTTGAATATATTTAAAAAAATGTCGGATAAATGTTGTGACATTTTAATATGAATATATATATATATATATATATATATATATATATATATATATATATATATATATATATATATATTCATAAAGAAATAAGAATATATATAATATATATAGTATGGGTGCATGATTTGAATATATTTAAAAATGTCGGATAAATGTTGTATACATTTTATATATATATATATATATATATATATATATATATATATATATATATATATATATATATATATATATATATATATATATATATATATATATATATATATATATATATATGTATATATATATATATATATATATATATATATATTAAATATTATAACATTATATATAATATAAATATATATATATATATATATATATATATATATATTTGCATGCATATATGCAATGCTGTTTTTTAGTAGATTTTATTATAATAATGTCGCAACACACATAAACTACGTCCCTGCCAATAAAGCGATATATATATATATAATATATATATATATATATATATATATATATATATATATATATATATATATATATATATATATATATATATATATATATATATATATATATATATATATATATATATATATATAGTGTGTGTGTTTGTGTGTGCTGCTGGTATTAATAAACAGTGATACGCACCGTCATGTACACTACTTAACAAAATAAATGTGTTTACATTTGCAGATTCCATGTAAAACAACGTAATGGTAATTTTTTTTTAATATAAATATATGCTCGAATAATTATTTTACTTTTCTAGAGTGATTATATAAATATACTATGATATAGTGTTTCGTAATATTTGATAATTTAAACTACCAATTTGCTTATATAAATGGCTAATGACAGTATGATATACTCTATGTTATTGAAAATATGTTCATTAAAGTAAATCCAAACAAATGTGTTCCTTAATTAACGTATCTTAAAAGGCATGTTATAAATTTATAATAATTTCAGAGACCACGCCTTAGTAATTATCAATAAACATTGGTGTTCATACGTATGGTTGTGGTTTTCTTGCTAAATTACATGTATGTCGGCATATACCATTCTTGATTTACAAATGAATAGTTCTAGTTTGTAATATTTAATTGCCTGTTTCATTGCAAAATCTTTGCCCATTTATGTGTCATAATAACTAATCTGAGAGTCTCGATTACTGGAATGTCAAATGACAAAATAATAGCGACGACAAACGTTTTTTAATAAACATCTTGATATATGTGTGATTCAAATTGACAATACCATACAAAATTAATCGAACATATGGCTACTCATTCGTGTTTCAACGCTCACAGTCAGTGGTATATGCATTTGTTGCCACGATATCTTTAAATCCACTCTAGCATTTCAGTGAGCGATATTTTTACAAGGTTAATGAATATTATTTGACATTAATTGATTTTCCGGGGTTGACAAATACATTGGGATAAAAAAATCGCCTCATAAAGGATCAAACTGCTGTCACAGATTAGAATTGTAATCACATTGTGCTTTGAAGGTAAAATTAATTGCGTTTCCATATACGGGGTATTACAAGAGTGTCGGGAATTATATCAAATGAATTACTTCATACACGATTGGATGTAGCATTTTTATCAATTAATGTTATCCATTATATATCCATTGTATTGTCACATTTAAATTGCATTACAATATCAACGTTTTTTAACTTTGTATATATATAGTCAAAAAGACTTTTTTGTAATTAAATTAAATCATTATTATTAATAGATTGTCATTCCTACACGTGTACGTGTATGCAGTAACAACTGTAAATATATTATGTAATTTTTAACGCCCATATTAATGTAAAGTTTCCTCCAAGTGAAATTTCGTTGCTTGCTCGCGTAAGTTACGAATGGCTTAAAGGCGGCATCTGGTCGATAATGAGATAAATTACTTTCATCGTTGCTCAAGAAGCTTCGACTTGTCTCACGATTTTCCGTCGCCTTTTCGTGACAGATACTGTGCCGGATCGCCTTGTTGTTTGCACAATCAGCCGAGAACCTTACCTCATTAGAAGAGCCAGATAGCCGTCTTTGGAGAGGGCGGACAAACGACGATTCTAATCTAGCGATAAAAATGAAAAGGGTTCGCCTTATTTCGCTGGCCCTGTATCGCTCGTATCTTCGCTAGTTTTTCCCATAGTTCGCTTTGATCGCGCATCGAAAACTCTCGATGCATTGTGCCATAATTGATATACGATTCACGTAATCTAATACGCCCGCGGAGGTTTGATCTGACAGCTACGCTACGATGGCATCTTAATAGAACTGATACGGGCGGCTAATTAGGGAAACTGGAGCCGCGATATAAATCTGCGAAAATTAAGCGACGAAAATGTCATGCGCTATACTGTCGAGCGGGTATTGTACACCGACGGTGGCTGCAGATAGGGCCAATCTGAGCGGGCGATAAGAGGACATCGTTTGTCGCGTTATCGGCATGCTGGTAGGAGCCGGGACACGAACATAATGGCAAGACGGCTGGTGCACCTGTCACTGCGTGCGTGTCGATCATTCTCGTCGTGATTACACGCACACATTACACGCACGTGACGTCCGCGCAGGTGGCGACGTCAGTAGATGAAACAGGCAATTTCAGCGCAAAAGGACGCGACAGGAACCCGATTCACGGAAATGAATGTTGAATGTTAGGTTCTTTCGTCGTAATCTATAGCACTAAAAGAAGTTGCAAAATCTTTCAAACGAAAAATAGTGACGTAACACGATCAAAATTAGTCGGCTATGGAAAATCTCTCTTTTGAAATATTACGCATGCATCTGCGTGAATGCGATGAAGTATAAATAAAAAGAGAAAAAAGTAGCATTTCAATATCAATTTTGAATACAACGATTATGCAAATGTTATTCGTGAATTGGTGTTCATGGATGGTGGTATAGCTATATAAAGCTGCCTTGTTCAGGAAGAATGCGATATTATTATTGTATATCCCAACATTATATACATTTCCATCAACTGCTTCGCCTATTAAATACTACCATTTTTATTATGCACCAATAATGTCATATATATATATATATATATATTCGCGTGCACGCGCGTGAATGTTACTGTTAAAAGCCAAGTGACTTACCCATTTCGGCAATGCAGTTAGACCTAGCACAGGACGTAATTTCCATGCACCTGTATTTGTCATCAGATAAACGTACGTGTACACGCAAACTGTTAACACCATCTTCATAACATAAGGTGTATGTGCATGCATGCCGCTGTTCGTCCCAATAAGAACAATAATAAATCACGCAATTAGGTTAATTCGTGTTGTGTATTATGCTGAACTTCGCTCAACACTATTGCATTTCATGCATATGTATATTTAGCACGGAAAGTATGTCATGGGGAAGTGCAACTCCGCTTCAAAGGAGATGACAGTCATCGGTCATGACACGTAATAGATAATTACGACGAGTCATGACCGATGACGTCCGCTCTGTGTTACGTCACACTCAAAAGCACGCATATATTAACGAACAAATCACAGCCGCAAAGTGGAAAAGTTACACACGATAGATCACCAAGCGCTTTGACGGAGCAGGGAACAGGCCCTTCACTGTGGTCAGACACCAGTGGCACCAGCACTACACCGTCCCCTGGTGGATACTCGAGACAACATTTGTATTTATATTACTAACCAACACCGCTTCTCACGTCATCGAGAGCGATGTCAATGAATAATAACTTTTCGTCAAATAAACCACATTCTATACACTAGTTTTCGTGTACGTTACACTTACTTGAATGATTTAATAAAGTGTCTTTCGTCCTTTATATGTAATGTGGTGTTATCTTGTATTGATGGTTCAAGTGGTGCTATTTATCCCATCAAATTGTATATACGTGACATCAAACTGTTGTACATTGCGCAGTTTTTACTTGGGTTTCGGAGTCGCTGGACCTGGTCAATGTCCAAATCATCGTTACTTGCTATGTCTACATAAACGTATTTATGTAAAAACAACTTCTACTTGAAATGTGCTTGTATTGACCAAATTAAGGCACAAGTTAATTATTCGTGGAATAGTAACAGTCAGATTTTAATATATGCTTGTATACTGCCAAACAGTAAAAAAGTGTAGTTGGGTGAATGATTTGGAGATATTTAAAAAAATCTTTGGATAAATGTTATAGTATTTGAATAAAATCAGTGTGGGTAATTTTGATTTACACACGCAACTATTTCAGACACACATGCGCACAAACGCACGCACTCCAACACACGTTCACAATGGAACCTTATACTGGATACAGGTGGCTTGAACCTAAACAAACAATATGCGTTAAAACTAAGTTGAAAGGACACCTTTAATGACTTCAATTAAATGCGATGCCGCTCTTACTACCGTTTTCTTCGTTACAACCAGGTGACAGTCGGCAAAATCAAGCCGTGTCACTTATCTGATTAATTCATGCTATCACAATACTATCCGGTTCTGATATATTTCCATTTTGCCCCCGAGAGGAAGAATGGAGATTACATTCTATAGATTACCAAAACGTGCAAGTCATTTAGGGAATTTCTTAATTATACATTACGAGTTTCGAATATACTTTTTATTAATAAACCTTTATTTGGGTAATATTTCCAAAACCAGCTCCTCGTGGTAGTCAATTCTTACACATTTTAGTGAAATAGGTGATACATACATGTGCGCGCGCAAACACGAACATGTGTACGTACTACGTACACTTATACGTACACTTATCCATTTACTTATACGTGTCCTATTCGTTACCTAGTTGGTGCACAAGGCCACTTAGTAACTTCCGCCATTTCGTACGATCTCTAGCTGCGTTGTCTGTCGTCGTCCAACAACTCCAGACCAGTTAGTTTCGCACACACGTTAAGTAAAGTGTGATATATATATATATATATATATATATATATATATATATATATATATATATATATATATATATATATATATATATATATATATATATATATATATATATATAACATAAGTATATATATATATATATATATATATATATATATATATATATATATATATATATATATATATATACGTTAAGTAAAGTGTGATATATATATATATATATATATATATATATATCATATATATATATATATATATATATATACATATATATATATATATATATATATATATATATATATATATATATATATATATATATATATATATATATATATATATATATATATATATATATATATATATATATATATATATATATATATATATATATATATATATATATATATATATATATATATTATGTTTATTTCAGTACATGTGTTAATTTCAGTACATGTACAGTGTGAATGCTACAGTATTGTGAATGTGTCTTACACAGACCTTCATCTGCCAAGTGGGGACTGTATATAATTATACAACACTTGTAGGGCTGGCGATAAGGCACAGGCTTCCTTGTCCGTGTATACCTCGTGCGGCTTGTTGCTCTGGGCTACGATCTTGTTAAACGTTGTCTTTGATGTTGCTTCGACATTCCGTGGATAGTTTCTAAGTGGAAATGTTGCAAAGCGTTATTACGAAGCGGTGTCGAATAGTTGAATGCGATGTTCGCAAAGGTGTGTGCAGTCTACAGTTGTGTGGGCGCTCCTGCGTGAGACGAAAAACGTTGAATCGAAAATGAGCTGATGATACCAACTACTGTGATCGCTTACGGAAATTGTGGTGATGCGCATGGTGCATGGAAAACAATATTTTCGAAAACGAGCTGGAAAGCTCCAATGTACTAGAACAGAAAAACGTTAAATCTACTCGCTTTATTAACTCCGCATTTCTCTCAAATATATCGCATTTAACACGCAATCCTAATTTTGCTAAGTGCCTTTTATGCGAGCAACCGTTAATGATGGTGTGGTTTGTTTTGTTTGTTGTGGTTTGTTTTGTTTGTTGTGGTTTGTTTTGTTGGGTCATTACAGTGTTTTAAGTTTCTGAAAAAAAGATTAGTTAATACCACAGTACATCGTGACTGTGCACGATCACTCGTTTAGACACGAAATACATACACCAACATACAACGACAGTGCTGTTGTGTCTTAACATACCTTCCTCTGTAAAAAAATTCAGTGGTAAAAAATATCACTGTCAACACCATCAGGTTTTAAAATTAAAACTTTATTTTCTCGTTGTTGTTCAAAACTGACGCACAAATCAACACGCATGGTCTAAACTAAGAACATTACCATTACTTATCGTTTTAAGCAATGACGTTATTTAATAAATGTTAATTTACAATTAATACCTAGTCATCTTCGTTTGCTACGGTTATATTCTGGCATCAAATAGCTGCCATCTGAATTGATGCAGAAATTAATTAATGGACTTGGATAAAACGACATGTGCGACAGGATGTGTCTTTTCTCCTCACTTGTTTTAAGTTTATATAGTGAAATTATAAAAGAAAAAACTAGAAGGCATCGGAATAGGAGGACAAACCATAAACAACATTCGTTATATTGATGATAATGCTAAACACCGCACACTCTAATGCTGTAATAGCCGACTCTAATGCTTTGTTGGCAGACTCTGACGAAAGATCCAACAATACTGTAAATTGTATTGTATATATATATATATATATATATATATATATATATATATATATATATATATATATATATATATATATATATATATATATATATATATATATATATATATATATATATATATATATATATATATATATATATATATATATATATATATATATATATATATATATATATATATATATATATATATATATATATATATATATATATATATATATATATATATATATATATATATATATATATATATATATATATATATATATATATATATATATATATATATATATATATATATATATATATATACATATACACACACGTATATTTACTTACTACAATTCATAAAGATGCCTGATTTGCTTTCTGTAACAACAATTTTCAGTATTGTATATATATATATATATATATATATATATATATATATATATATATATATATATATATATATATATATACGCCAAGCTGCAACGGAATAGTTGATGATGAGAATATTAATCATGTAAATAATTTCTATTATCTGAGCAGCATTGTAACATCGGACAGCAGTTGTGATCAAGATATGAAGAAAAGAATTGCAGTAGCAAAGAAAACATTCCAGGACACGTCACGTATTCTGTAGAATAGAAATATACCAAAGCAGACTAGGATAAGAGTCCTCGGGTGCTAGGTGTGGTCTGCATTGTTACGTGGGGGTGAAACCTGGACAATATATAAGCGTACGAAGGATATGTTAGCAGCAACAGAATTCCTTGGGGAATACAAACTGTTTCCTGGACACCATACATCACACGTTTCTCAGAGTTTCTATAAATAACAGGACAATAAAGGCAATTACTGAAAACGAAAAGAAGAAGACATGCAGTTGGAATTTCTAAACCGTATATTGAGAAACAGTGAAGTGAAAAAACTAAAAAAGGATACATCGATGGACACAACGCTACAGGCAAATAATAGAATACATTAATAATGTAAACATATGTGGCTTGGAAGACCAGCTGATGATATCCAGCTGCTGATATTTGCAAATGACAAAATTGCCATGATCGCCAATGTTACCTGACATGGCACTCAAGGACGGAGAATGTCTAATCGTACACATAGTGTTTCCTACACGCCTAGACACCCATGCACGTTTGCACAAAAAGTATGAAAGTTAATATGATCATAATGCATGTTCCAAATCCGTGCCATCATTTACCTCGAATTAAAGTATTACTAATGTAAGATGTGCTTTCTTGCCTCGGCGTTCCTGGGAAATCAGTGTGCACTTTCGTTTTGTACAAGTGGTGTAGGTTTTGCGTAAGACCTCAACACTTGTGTTTCATAAACCGAAAGTAAAAATGATTGAGGGCCGTGGAGGAACACGTGATTATAGCTAGGTGGTTTGTTCTACGTACAAATATATTATACTTATATATTAGTAAATGTTAGGACGTTTGCCATGTTCAAGCACATCCACATCATAACCTGTTCACAATATATTATAAAACTTGTTCAAGCACATACACATCAGAATATGTTCACAATACATATTATATGATTTGTTCAAACACATCCACACCAGAACATGTTCACAATATACTATATAACTTATTCAAGCACATCCACATCAGAACATGTTCACAATATATTATATAACTTATGGAAGCACATCCACGTCAGAACATGTTCACAATATATTATATAACTTGTTCAAGCACATCCACATTAAAACATGTTCACAATATATTATATAACTTGTTCAAGCACATCCACATCAGAATATGTTCACAATATATATCATATAACTTGTTCAAGCACATCCACATCAGAACATGTTCACAATGTATTATATAACTTGTTCAAGCACATCCACATTAACACATGTTCACAATATATTATGAAACTTGCTCAAGCACATCCACATCAGAATATGTTCATAATACATATTATATGACTTGTTCAAACACATCCACACCAGAACATGTTCACAATATATTATATAACTTATTCAGGCACATCCACACCAGAACATGTTCACAATATATTATATAACTTATTGAAGCACATCCACATCAGAACATGTTCACAATATATTATATAACTTGTTCAAGAACATTCACATCAGAACATGTTCACAATATATATCATATAACTTGTTCAAACACATCCACATCAGAACATGTTCACAATATATTATATAACTTATTCAAGCACATCCACATCAGGACATGTTCACAATATATTATATAACTTGTTCAAGCACATCCACATCAGAACATGTTCACAATATATTATATAACTTGTTCAAGCACATTCACATCAGAACATGTTCACAATATATATATATATATATATATATATATATATATATATATATATATATATATATATATATATATATATATATATCATATAACTTGTTCAAGCACATCCACATCAGAACATGTTCACAATATATTATATAACTTGTTCAAGCACATCCACATCAGAACATGTTCACAATATATTATATAACTTGTTCAAGCACATCCACATCAGAACATGTTCACAATATACCATATAACTTGTTCAAGCACATCCACATCAGAACATGTTCACAATATATTATATAACTTATTCAAGCACATCCACATCAGGGCATGTTCACAATATATTATATAACTTGTTCAAGCACATCCACACCAGAACATGTACACAATATACCATATAACTTGTTCAAGCACATCCACATCAAAACATGTTCACAATATATTATATAACTTATTCAAGCACATCCACATCAGGGCATGTTCACAATATATTATATAACTTGTTCAAGCACATCCACATCAGAACATGTTCACAATATATCATATAACTTGTTCAAGCACATCCACATCAGAACATGTTCACAATATACCATATAACTTGTTCAAGCACATCCACATCAGAACATGTTCACAATATATTATATAACTTGTTCAAGCACATCCACATAAGAACATGTTCACAATATATTATATAGAAGACAATAGGTCTATGTGTGTAACAGTTGGTGGTGTAGCCACAGAATGCACGTTTTGGGTGTATGTCGTCCTAGCGAAGAATGAAGGCGACCCATTAGAATGCCTCCACCCCGTCAGCGATTCAAACCAATGTGTTCCGATCCGATTACCAAATAATACCCATGAGAACATGTCAACATCTGGCTTCGCTCGAGTAAACTGGTAATCAACGTTGCTGCTGCAGACAACGCCAGAGCGATTATAACGTCGGCAGGGTCGTGACTGCAGTGACAGAAAGCGGAAATTTTTTGAAGCAACCCACACTATACCGGCCATCACACTGTCAGTAAATGGAGTGTCTCATTTCAAATGTGTCCGCTCGATTCGACTGCGTTAGAAACGATAAAATCCGCAACGGGTTTTAGTTTATGCGTAGTCGCCAGATGGCGACACTAGTGCGCACCATACCAGTGGACGGCCACAACAGACAGAATTGGGTTACAGTTTATTTTCGAAATACCGTTTGTAAAAACATTAAAATGCTAGTTGTAATTAGCATATGGCTTCGGGTGTATCTCTAATATACATACATACATTATATACGAAAGAAACAACGTGCCGAAATCATAGCTTTACACATTTTGACCGAAAAAGATTGCATGTGTAACATTGCAGACAGCTGCTGAAGACTAGGAAACTCCACTCTGGCAGTAAAATTAACGTTGTGGAAATAACTGTGGACCACTTTTTACGATCAGAAAGCGCCTAGCTTGCAGAAAATTATTCTGTTTCGGTCCTTCGTAAAAGACACAGCGCACCGGGCACTTAATCGTCCATCACGTTACCTGATGGTGATATTAAATTGTAAATTGAAGTCCGGTGATTTTGCGTCTTTTGAGTCTTACACAAAATTCAGCGAAGCAGTTAGAATATGTCACTGTCGACGTTAATATGTGTACCCTTGTTCAGTGTTTCCCGTACCAGTTTATCGCAAAATCTACACTTCCCTCCCATGCCAAATAATGGACCCGCCCCTGTCTGTTCCCCGAATGATTATCAATATGAGCCTAGCCAGAATACGTCCTGGAAGATTACCTAGCGTTAACACATACGTCTCCGTTCTAAAAAGCAGACTGTTATATGTATTTTACAATGAAAATAATGAGACAAATGACATCGTGCGTGATAAGATATATTCATAGCTTATTTTGTAAAGTTCTCTTCGTGTGGTAAGATGCGTTTGAATTGCCTAATAGGGCAGTTTAACAACATAAATACGGTAGCATCGTTTCGTTTATTCGAGCAATATCGTTGCGTCATTCCCGCATAGCGGACGCCATTAGAAATAGCTTATCTAGCCAAAATTCGTTGTGCACTTCTTAGGGAGAAAACATTCAGTCCACGCCATGCGTCGAATGTATGCGATAAAACATAACACCAATTAGTAAGAATATCTTCTAAGGCTACTAGTGCCCTGCGCGGTCCTAGAATTTGATCCCAAGCCCGGCCCGCAATTAGCAGTTTGAGTCCAGGCCCGGCCCAGGCCCGCAATAATTTTTCAAGCCCGGCCCGGCCCAGGCCCGCAAACTAGAATTTAGGCCCAGGCCCGACCCAGACCGTGAATGTTTGGCCCAGGCCCGGCCCGCAAGTTTCAGGCCCAGGCCCGGCCTATACCCGCGGGCCAAAGATGGGTAAGCCCGCGGCCCGCTAAGTTTAGAGAAGATAAACTTATAATCTTAAAACAAATAAACTGTAAAACAGACGTATTGTTTTATTAAATAAAAAAACATACATACATATATGGGATGGGGCATAATATCCTTAGCTCTTAGTGGAATACTACTCTTATGCTGATGTTCCATAGTGTGCTGGATGAGTTCTAAAAATCCAGCACCACCAACTTCTTCAAAATTACGAATATCCTGAAGAAAAATAAAGAAAAACTTCTTAGTGTCATTACTATTAAATATGATAACATTTGTTATATTTGGCTTTAATGTATTGGCTTGTGGTTAGGGTAGGATATTTATTTATCTAACCTTGACTTAACCCATATGCAAGCCATAACCCCAATTTATATTGTTAATTGAATTAGCTCAACTAAGTTAACATAATTTAATATGATATTTCAATTAAATGTTACCCACTGGTACTGACACCCAGTGGCATTTCCAGCAGGCCTGCAGTCTCTAGCCTGAGACAGACAGGTTCAGACATGTGTGAATTAGTACAAGTGTGAATGAATTAAGACTGGGGAGAAATACCAGTTACCAACTGGGTTGGGTATTGTGTAGTGGGCTAGTGGCCTAGTGGGCACTTGGCAGTGGGCAGGTCATTCAGGTGGGCAATGTTTGGAGGGAAGACCTAGACAATGGAATGTCCACTGGTAGGGTCAAAGGGTGATAAGTTGATGGTTAATCATGGCTTGATTGCCTCTGCAAATATTTCTAAAGTAAACATTTGGAGCTGGCTACTTCCAGCCAAGTGAACTTATGGGGCCATTAGATTCCATGCAAGGTCTCAATTTGCAACTATATAATACTAAAGAAATAAGTTTAAGCATTCATTAACCGGAATTACAATTTATAATAAGTTTTTATTAAATAATAAAGTAATAATCGGTGTTTTGTATGAATATTTGTATTATGTCCAGGCCCAGCCCAGGCCCGGCCCGGCCCGCTCACACTAGGTCCAGGCCCGGCCCAAGCCCGTTGTGTTTAAATTGTTTTCAGCCCAGGCCCGGCCCGGGCCCGCAGTATGTAGGCCCAGGCCCGGCCCGGCCGCGAAATTATATAGAGGCCCGGGCCGGGCTTGGACCCAAAGCCCGGCCCGCGCAGGGCACTAAGGGCTACACGCTCATTCTGGCATGAAAACAGTGTAGCTATTGACGCATTGCAAGTCTCCATTTGTTAATCCATGTATGGGTAACCGTGTCAATTATGTTTTGCAAACATACATTACCTGCATCTATACACTGTCGGCAGATAATGTTGATATACACAGGCCATAACTCATAATGCATCCACATGTGTTTGACTGATAACACAGATAATTCCCCACGCGCCATAAACAAACTATGTAGGCATGTTTTCATCTTTCGCTAAAACTAAGCGAAGTATTAAACGGTCTGCCGGCGACCGACCTGCTTTATCGCTCACACAAGTTCCACCGTGTCACGCTAAACGCTAATGGCCTCGTAACGGGAGGGAAGACGACCGAGTAACGGCCACGCACCGAGGATGAACCGGGGCGAAGCCAGTGGCTATACGTACGTCGAATCACGTCAGACGTAAATGGCGTCGACAGACGTAGTTCGGAAGATAAGTAATGACGGCGATTATGGCGATGATTGTCGAATTATCGTATAAATTGGTCTCGGCACCTGTGTGGGCAGCCAGGCGTGACGGAGGTCTTTATCGGTTAGTCCGTTCGGAGGCGGACCGAATGGAAATTGGGTTGTGTTTTGACGCACACCAGACCACGGGCGTTATTATAATCAGTTATATGAGCGGTGTTTTGCAGTCTTCGTTCATCATCATCATCATCATCATCATCATCTAGTCATCCAGATGACGGGTCCCGCGATAGTTGTTCACGATATTTCTTCATTGGTGTCTGCCCAGCGTAGCCTTTTCAAAATCAGAAACTGTTACTCCGATTTCAGACGCGTGTAGCTTTGGATAAGTTAGACATGGTCCCTGTGGTCTCCACGGTCTCCCTGGTCTCAACGGTCTCCCTGGTCTCCATGGTCTCAGTGGTATCCATGGTCTCCGTGGTCTACGTGGTCTCCGTGGTCTCCACGGTCTCCCTGGTCTTCTCTGTTCAGGCTTTAGTTTTGTTTAATTTCACACACGTTGTCCGGTAATTGATGCTAAAAGTGTTGTGAAAGGTAATCGTAGGACACATTTTATAGCCCATGAAAGCTATAATGATCACGGATGGCAAACGTATACCTGTGATCTCATCCTAGGTGATGTGGCCTCATCCCAGGGGACGAGTTTGTTATGTAGTTTGTTGTAGTATGTTATAGTATGTCGTGCGTTGCATCCAATCCAACCGGTCCTGCGTATACATTTGGTGTTCGTCCACTTTTTTTACTCCATTTTAAATATATGAAATGTATATCGTATATGTATATAATATTTATGATTGTAGCAATCACTATATACAGGTATGTCATAATGCAAATGGAGTGACAATTATCTTAGGCAACTGGCAGTATACAATTTAACAAGATTTAACAAGATTTGTCATCCAAGCCATAGGCCAAGATGGCAAGTGGACAAGGAAGCCATTGGCTTATCGGGAGTCCAACAATGTTCATCAGTTACAAGGGGTTGTATGCGTGATTCTAAACAGGCCGTGTGCTGGAAAGTGAAAGTGGTGAATGTCAAATTTGTCTACTACAAAAAGATATGACCAAAACCCGTATGAAATCATCGCTTCAGCTCACATCATCTCGCGCGCGTGCGGATATTTAAGCCCTGCACGTGTAATCGTTTAGCGGGTAGCGTAACCTTCGCTACGGCACGTCGTAACGCCGTTTGTCCCATGGTTGGTCAACTCCCTAGACGCAATGATATTTCTTACAACGAGTAATTTATTACAATTTATTACAACGCCGATAAAACGCAGCGCTCGGGTTCAATGGGAAACCGCAGAAACTCTTAGGTTAGCGATTCTATGAAGCTTAAAGGTGAAGTGTAACTTTTTTCATTGGGTGATTTATTGGTCCGTCAATAATTGCCACAAAGTGATCTTTACATGTCGTAAAATTGCCTGATTTAATTCAATCGCCAAATCGTGTATATAAGATATGAGAGACGTTTTGCATGGATATCTATTACAGTTTATACTACATATATTATCACACATATTTCAATATATACACTACAATATTCATGCATGCTCTTTCTCCTTCTGACACACGCACTGTCATAACCTTTTGTATAAATTAGTTAATTATATTTCATTCGTGGTTCCTATGAGAGCGACTGTAAAGTCTTTATAGGAGTCACTGACCCCTTATTAAGTTATATTATGTTTGTATTTTTCCATGTGAACACATTAATGCATATTTTTTTCTATCACAATTTTTTCATTTGTATTGTAAACGGGGTCAAAATAAACTGTCTTGTTATTGTTCTTGTTCTTATTTAACCACCTAAAATGTTATAAACACTAATACATTCCTTGTCGCAATGTCCCAAAACACAGCCGCTGACTGAAAATCTGAAAAATAAATATGGCGCCGATCGGCAAGTGATGCCCACCGACAATTTTTAGCCGCGGGTTTTATTCCATTTTTGACGGTAACTATACTACAGAAAATGCTCACTCACCGCAGTAACAAAGATTAAAATAAAATAAAATTATTTTAGGCATTTAAAATAGTGGCATTTCGGCGTGTTAGTCGTGTGCTTAGCACTGCTTCCGTCATTCAGAGCGTCCTGTCTGTTCGCGGCATTCCCCCATTACGGTGTAATGGACTTCGAGTGACGCAAACGGGACAAGGCAAACCAAATGACAATTGCAAAAAGCGCAGCTGACAAATTCTAATCATGTCGCCAGGTTGACATCGTTAACGTGTTTATTACATAATAGATTCAGAGAAGCCCCCACTGTGTAGTGACCCTGCAAACAGATGTCTATGCCGACTCACATTTAGAAATGTAAATCCAGAAAGGTGAATACTTTCGAGACACGTTTTGTTTATATTCTCGTCTTCCTCATCATCCAATGATGAAATAAATTTATTTCATCATCCAATGATGAAATAAATTAATTGTTGACTACTGTTTTGTTGTCTTCCCAAAACCAGGTTTTATAGTAAAATGTATACATACAACTTGTATTTAATTAAATATGCATTTTGTGTAATGCAGGTATCTAATGTCGCTGTTATACACCATCAACGACAAGAACAACACGTGCCAACGGTGGGCGATAATAGAATATACAGGCAACTAATATCACCCATCTCGTGATTACCGCTGTTGGGATGTTGTTATTGTTGCAGATTTGAACCACCCAACGAGTCATGATAGACTATGAATTGTAATATTGTTATTCTGGCATTTATCCATTGTTCACTTTAATATTCTTGGTCCAAAACGCCGAACGACGTGACGCAGAATTAAACAGACTCGCGACAACCAGACGTCACATGATATCGACGTAATTGGCGTGCCATTATTTCTCTCGCAGTATTTATACAGCATTAAAATTTAAAGCGCATTACAGCGGCGACCGAACGAACAAACAGCGGGCCGTTAATAGACATCTCTCGGCGAGCCGTCCCTCAGCTAATACCCACTTCTCCTGCTCTCCGCCAATTAATCCCTGCCCACATTGACGCTTTGCAGCCTCGACCGATTAACAAGAGAAACGTAAATGTCGACCGATTGAGGCTGTACACTATTACTTTTTCCCAATGAAACCCATGTTTTTATTGTAACTGTGCATATTGATTGATATCATGTCATTGACCTGCAGTACCGTTTTCGTCAAATCCTACAATTCTGTTTTTCTGAAAGTTTACATGGAAGATTGTCCACAAAAGTGTGCCATTTTCTTTGTTAATGACTGGGTTTTTTTCTTGAAGGGGAAAAGGGGGATCGTCTCAAAGTATCTGGCTTGTTATTCGTTTATCATGAACGCGAAAGTAATATAATGATCTTTCCCCCGGTGCACATAGCCCTTTAAGCAATGATTGATGACCAGCGTGGTTCCATTTACCGTACGTTCATCCTGTGGCAAAAGCTGACTGGGCACCGGACGTATTGTGTTCCCGCTAAATGGACGATAATAAGGCGGTCTTAAGCTCTAATACTTGCATCACGGGAATCGTAGTAATTACTGGACAGTAAAAGCCAGCAATATTGACATGGGGTTGTCTTAGCACAGTTGTAATGTTAAGAAGGAATACAGTCGAAAGAGAAAGTGCATCATTTGACAAATTACATACTCAACTGAGAACTTACATGCCCGTATTATTACTTAATATTGACATGGGGTTGTCTTAGCACAGTTGTAATGTTAAGAAGGAATACAGTCGAAAGAGAAAGTGCATCATTTGACAAATTACATACTCAACTGAGAACTTACATGCCCGTATTATTACTTAATATTGACATGGGGTTGTCTTAGCACAGTTGTAATGTTAAGAAGGAATACAGTCGAAAGAGAAAGTGCATCATTTGACAAATTACATACTCAACTGAGAACTTACATGCCCGTATTATTACTTAGTATTGCCCGTATGAGAGACTTTCTCTGCACGTGTGAGAGTTCTTATGAATCTTCAATTTTAATATATATTATTAAACTAACAAAACAATAAACTGAGAAAAGAACAACTTCATCTACTAATAAAAATATGTATGCCTAGCAGCCAGCCTATATTGACCGTTGTTTTTCAGTGCTGTTAATCCCCTATCATTAACCCGATCGTGTTCAAATCTCGAACAGAACGAGATACGATAATGACGCAACCACGTGACTTCGCCATTTCGTGTCCCCCCCCCGTTATTGATCGTGGTATCATCTGTCGTCAGTTTCACCTTTTCTTTGTTTATTTCAATTGTATTTTGTTATGATCATATTGCTAAGCACATATCTGTGAAAGAGTTAGTAATATTTCGGGCGTTGGTTTGATATAATTATGAATTGAAACAAAAACGTTCCAGTCACAATTCACAAAACAATTGGTAGCCATCTTAAAAATTACGATTTTAATGTTTCCATGCGTGTTGACTGAAATGGGAATAATAATGAACAATAAACCATCAGAATTGGATAATGTCTTAGTGTGACAACACTACAGAATATGGCTACATTGGCTTCTCTGGGTTGAGGGCAATGACGTTGGATTTTTTTTAGCAAAGTAAAGTATACATTTATTTTTTTCGATATTCCATGAAGTTCGCTTCATGATTTGGTAATCAAACAATTGTAGCCCTGCACGTGTAGAACTGAAATTGTTGGGATATCGTCATCTTAACACAATTGGCGGCCATCTCAACGTTAACCAGTTGTAAAAAGTGTTGCACTGGTGGTCCTCAATAATTGAGGATAACTATTCCGTAGAGTCACGTTGCTTATATTAATTAGTAGTAATTTGTTATTAATTGTATACTGTCTTGATTACTCTAAAACAAGTTCCCATGTTTTCCCCGCTTTGCCTCCCGTTCACCAACTTAATTTCCCCCTGCTACCTTTCCTCAAGTTTCCTCCGTCTTCACCTCAGCCCCAGCAATTGCCTTCTCCGTCTTCACCTCAGCCCCATCCGACTCAGTCTTCACTCTAAACAACTCTTTTTCGTCAAATCCCTCCGTACCTTTCTCGTTACCACCGCCTTCAGATTTACCCTGCCCCGAAGTCGACGTCCTCCCCTCCGAGCCCGCAGGGGGTTTGGCGCTCCAAAATTGCACGAAGTCGAGCATCTCGAGGAAATGTCGTCGACTTTCATCCTGCTCCAGCTCTCGATGTTGCAGGTCTTTCAGTTTCTTCTTGCGCTTCATCTCTAGCATTACGACCACCACGCACACTGCGACAAGAATACACAGACCGACTCCTGCTCCTATGATGACCAATAGCAACAAGTTCGGCTCCTCGCTTGACAACGGCGTCTCGCATCGTCTTCCAGTGAAATCGGCCGCGCATGCGCACAAACCATTGGCACTGCAATTTCCGCCGTTCAGACATGCGTTGGAGGTGTTTCCACACGCAGAGGCAATAGTGTCGTTCGACATGACGGTGGTGGCACTATCGGAACCGGAAGTGGCGTTAGCAGCGGGAGCGGAAGTGACGGTAGTGGTCGTCTTACACTGCCAGCCGGTGAAACCGGGCGGGCAACGGCAAACATACTTCTTTTTAGTGTCGTGTTTTTTGCACGTTCCGCCGTTCTGGCACGTGTTTGGGCAGCACTGTCCAGTAGGGGTGACCGCCGGCTGCATGGCCATGCTCGCTAAAGACAATGTCTTGGAACCCCAATGCATGCCACGAAAGCCGGTGCCGCTCATCAGGCCGTTGAGGTTGGAATCGCCGCAGTTGGCGAACCACCACCCGCTCCCGCTCCATTTTGCGCACTTTTTTGCGCCCGTGTAGTCGTTGTCGGGAGCACTGAACCGCTGGCCACCGGCCGAGTTGATCTTGTTCTGTCGACACACAGGCACGACCCGTTCAATGCGCCAACAACGCCCGCGGTGTCAACTGACGAACGATACGAAATTGTACTTACATATTTGAAGGTGTTTTAAATGTTGTTGTTCTCAGGCGAGTTTCATGAGATGTGCAGTTGCTGTTTTGTATTTCTGCTATAGCACTTATTTGAACAGGAAAGACAAGGCAAACGTATGATGGCCGGAAAGGGATATTGCTGTTGCCTGCTGAATTTTGCAATGCGATGGAGCGATGACACGATGGCGCGATGGCGCGATGGCGGGATGGTGCGATGGTGCGATGGCGCGATGCGATGTAGTGATGATGTAGTGATGCAGAAGCGCCATCGCTCCATCGCATCGCGCCATCGCGCCATTCTATCGCGCCAACACATTCACATCTACTGTGTATAGAGAAGAAGAATGGGCGTGCGTGCGTGCGTGCGTGCGTGCGTGCGTGCGTGCGTGCGTGAGTGCCCTACCTCTTTGCCGCTGGGAGAGCAGGTGCCTAGCCAAAGGGTATAACCCAACGTTTTACTTCCCACCCGGAAATCGGCACATCGCACGAACAAGTATTTCTTGTTCATGAACCTTTTAACGAACTTGAGGTTAATATACAGTTCCATGTTCCACTTGGCCGTCACTCTGTGCAGCGCGTTTAGTCCCATCCAACCATTCGCGGGGCCCGAGAAACCGTTCATGTAATTCTTATATGTCCGGTTCGCGAACACACTTCCCGATACCTGCCTAGACCGGTATAGAAAGACGGTCTTCGGCTGAAGAGTTTGGTCGTTCTCACGGTGACACCACATCGACGCTTTCTCCGACCTATACGGACACGGCAGATGTGAACAGATCATTATTTACTTCAGGCTTCCTGACAGCTGGACGAAGTGTCAGTGTAGTGTTCATATGGTACCCACTTTTTATTTATATCTTGCTATTCTTGCAACCTGAACAAAATATGTTACGAAAAGGAAAAGGGCACATTTGCGGACAACGTGCATTTCATTGCGTACAGGCGTAAATGTGTCATTGTTGCAATTTGCATTCTACCAGATATTAAAGGCAAAAGGGTGGGCATATGTTTTTTTTTCACAGGGGTTTTATTCAAAACTTGCATTGTACTTAATACTTAAGTTAGATAGTTCCCGTCGTTCATCAGGCTGCGGTATGTAACTTAGATTATTAGTAGATTATCGTCGAGTTTTATTGTGGTAGATGTTCAGATTGTTCACTGTGGTAGATTATATGTGATGATAGGTGTTACGTTTGCTATTATAATGCTATATTACCGCAATTTTGTTTCCTTGGAAAAGTTGTCGTATAGCATTTTCTTTAACAACAAATTACGCATCGTTTAACTTATCTCCAGTGTACAATTCGTGAAACCTAGCCTGGTGATTTATTGTTAAATGGTGGTGATTTCGGCCTAACACCCACTGTTCCAATAAGGGAGCAGTGGGCTGCTGCCCGATGATTAACGTTGTGAGAGATGTTGTAATGGTCCCCACTGATACGACTGGTCCCATCCCGCGGTGTGATGATGGATCTACCTCCTGCAGCGTGCTGGAATCATTTTTAAAAGACAGCCAAACCATATTGGTTAACTCCAGACTGGATGCATCCTCGGTATATGGAGACTATAGGCGGTGAGTACGAAGATAAAGAGGGGGGTAGGTAGATGAAGATACTGCCACTACGTCGTGAAACTTATCGCGGTTAACACACTCACGCCGGTTTGTTGAGCAAGAGCTTCTTATATCCTACATAGTGCGCGCTACTACAGCAGGCGTGTTCGTGACAATCCGTTGGACCACACTCAAATTTGAAGGTGACCGCCGCTCCACAAATGTGGGCAAACAACACCGAAATGACAAGGAAAGCCCGTCTGGCCGATCCAGCCACCGCGTACGACGCCATTGTTGTATGTATCTGTGACGTCATCGGTTTGACGGTGTCGCGTCATTTGTGTTGTTCTGACTCGACGATTGCCTATAATTGGAAATGTAATGATGTAGACTATAGTTGCTTTGGACATTATTTGATGGGAACATCTTTTATGTTAGCTTTTCAGTTGCTGCACCGACTCTGTGGAACTCACTCCCTGTTAGTGTTAAGCATGTATGAAATATAGCAACATATCGCCGTAAACAAAAAACCCACCTGTTTAAACGTTCCTATCCTCCATAGCTCCCCAGCGTACAAATCCAACTGTTTACAATTGGAACTACTTATCGATTATGAACTGCTTAACCCCTTTTGTTTTGGTGCGCTGCCGAGCTTGGATCTCCCGAGGATTTTAACCCAATATAAGTATTTTATGTATTATATTATGATGATTTTTTTCAGAGAAAAAAATATCGAATTTGACGAATATAGTTCAGCAGGTTGATAAAAGAATCGATATGATCATAGTTGCTTTTCAGGATAGTAAAAACATAAATATGCGAAAAACACTAAAACGTCAACATTGTTTTCAACGGGAAATAAATAATGACCTATCTTCAATTCACCACTATCGCGTCCGTGCACGTTATATTATATTATTATATTATATACTATAAACTATATATACTCTAAAATCTTGACCATTGACATGTGTTTTAATGAACCACATTACAAATATAATCTGAAAGTTTTCTGTTTATGAATATTGACACAGCCGTTCAGCAAGCAATGTAAACAAGATGTTCGAGCCGACACATTCCAACTAAACAAATAACGGTCAAATTGTATTAACAAGTTGTAGTTCTTTAAAACTCATTTGGGCGGTCAAAATACTATAACATGAGCTTACAATAAAATTATCAGACTAGATTCTGCCAACATTATCACTATAGGGTTAATCTCTATATATCCGAGTCGATGTTTCGTCAAATGTTAAAGTGGTCTCCCAGACACATAACGACAATTAAACAATATTTAAATGTTAAACTACAGCTAATTGGTACTATTCTTCTGTTACTAGATCCAATTTGATTTTTTATTATCGCAACGCTATGTAATATTTTCTCACATGTGAAATATGGTATTTTCTCATTGGTCAGATAAACACATATTGAATCTCGAATCTAACACTATATTTCGAAAACTCTATTAAGTATGTCGATGGAATTGAGTATTCGTTCTCGAAACTGATGCTAACATCTGCCATATCTAAAAGTCTCAAATGTCAGATTTGTGTTAAAATATAAACGACGTAACCACGGAACTACAGCTACGTTGTGTGAAACACATAGGGGGTGAGTTTCGTGAGTTTCACTTTCGATTTAGCAAAACAAATATACAGCTGTTTCTTTTATAATTCATAAGCCAGTTTGTCTTAACGGTATTCTAACAGACGACTATAATTGAATGGAATAAATTATCTGCCGACTGCATGTATAAAATGTATATGCATATTGACATATATTTGACAAACACAGCACACAGCTACGGGAAACGTTGTTCTGTCAATTCATGTAACATTTGTAGATTGCTGTTTTAGACGACAACCTTATTACATCTTGACAATCTGGTAAATGTTGCTGTCATCTTCTATATTGGCGTTATTTTTAGCGAATATGTTTGCTTCGAATTTCTCTTCTCTGTGTTTTTCTAAATTGTCATATCATTTCAATTAACTTACTTCGGTAATTCCAGCACGTGCACTTCAATCTGCAGCTACGTCGATTTTTTAAAGGATAAACATAAGTTCATATGGGAATGTGAGTGCGATCTCTGAAAATGATGTAAATGAAAGTTCAGAAGAGAGCACTGAAACTCAACAGAACATATTTCGAATCAGTTGCTTTGGAGCAGAGATGACTTGAGGCGGATATCTATATCTATATATATATATATATATATATATATATATATATATATATATATATATATATATATATATATATATATATATATATATATATATATATATATATATATATATATACAATAGTATAATAGTATAATAGCATAAGTAAAAGATTATTGTGTACCACTCCACTAGCAAACATATTGCGTTCGCCTTGATCGGATGCGTACTGGGGGCTTTTTGTCATCTTATGCCTTTGCATTTCTTGCCGATTTCGCTGACCCTGAGTCCAATCCCATTACCATGTCGCTCTATCTGCCGGCGCCAGATGGCGCAGAGGAACGTCGTCGAAATTGCAGTTGTCAGTTGAAATTGTCAGCTATTTCGGTTTGATCAATCGTTTTGACCTCCATTCGTCACGATAAGAGGAGTTTGAAATTAACGGCACACGTGCATGTGGGAGGGTTAATGATGTTGGGTAAGAAATGTAGGGGCCCAAGCATGATTGGTTTGTTGAGAAAGTGTTGCTGCATTCAGTCAACGAATGTATTGGAAGAGATTTTGTTTTAGGAAATGAAGTCACACGTGAGGCTTTTACGGTGACGAGAGTGTTTCAAGAAAGGATGTCTCACATGAGGCTTTTACGGTAAAGATAGTGTTTCAGGAAATGATGTCACACATGAGGCTTTTACAATGACGATAGTGTTTCAGGAAAGGATGTCATACGAGAAGCTTTTACGATGACGATAATGTTTCAGGAAATGATGTCTCGCGTGAGGCTTTTACAATGACGATAGTGTTTCGGGAAAGGATGCCTCATGTGAGGCTTTTACGGTAAAGATAGTGTTTCGGGAAAGGATGTCTCATGTGAGGTTTTTACGGTAAAAATAATGTTTCAGGAAATGATGTCACGCGTGAGGCTTTTACAATGACGATAGTGTTTCGGGAAAGGATGTCTCACGTGAGGCTTTTACGGTAAAGATAGTGATTCAGGAAATGATGTCTCACATGAAGCTTTTACGGTGATGATAGTGTTTCATGAAAAGATGTCTCACATGAGGCTTTTACAATGACGATAGTATTGACCGAAATTAGCCGAACATAACCAGAATCCCTATAGTGACGTAAACAGGTTTCTACATATATTTAGCTCACCCCACTTTTTGGAGATGACTTTCACACTGCAGAATGGTGCTAAGTTATTATTGTTGAGCAGCATATACGAGGAGACTTGAAGACTGAAGGCGTTGTTGTCTTTGCAGAACAAGCATTTCCCCTATATGTTCTTTAATAGGGTGACGTAGATGACGTCATTTAGGCCTACTGCTGAAATGCTTCGGCTGGAGTCCTTTTCCACTGCTCCCAATCGGCAGCCAGTTCCCTCCACTTGTTATCAACGTCCGCCTTGCTCACACCCCCTAAAAACATTTTCCTTATCACAGACTTATCGTATTCTGGGTGCAACTTATTCCTAACAGTTACCGTCTCAAAATCACCATATGCACTTCAATGCAGAAGTAAATAACGACATAGCCCCCTTGGAAACGAACGATCATTCACCAAGGTCACGTCTATGAATCAACCCTAGGCGTGACTGGCTAATTCGTTCGCACGGACTCGCTCCCATCGCGTAGACGAACACGACAGGCGACGTGAAGTGGCGCCTTGTCACTGCTATACGTGTGAAGCAATTACGACGCGAGGCGCGAAAATCGTCATGACAGCCTCATTAGCTGCCAAGTCAACGTCGCGACTGCAATACCGCAAGGAAATTAGATGGACTTTTCATTTAAACGAAGCCGTTCTCAGGAGATTGGGTCGCCTTCTGTTTCGTCGCTGTCGTCATCACTAAAACACTGCTGAGGACGACAGCCGATTGACAGTGGGCCCCTCTCGTGACTCGGTGCACACACCGGACTTCTGTACACGAAATACAGTTAGGGGAGACCGGGGCTAAACCGCCTCCTTGGACACTCTAATAGATCTGGAGACTGCATTTGTGGAGCTAGAGGATCAGTTTCGGCCTTAAATTGAACGCGAATATCTTGCCCATATTTGTGCTATAAATTAATGACAAAACTTTTAAAAGACAAATCTTACCCTTAGTAGACCTATCCAAGCTGGGGCCGGGGTAAGTTCGCCCTACACGTACTTGAAACAGCATATACAAAAGAACAGTGCAGTTTTGTCTTATTTTTATGCAGAAAAACATCATGTTTGTGAGAGACATTCTGTTAGAAACCTAAAATTCTCACAAATTCGGTTTTACCTATGAAATAGACCAGGCAAACAAAAAAACAAGGTTACATAACTTTTTTTAACTAGAAATAACACTAAAATGGACAATTGGAGGTCTTTATAAAAGTGCGTGTTAGTGGGTTTATGTTCACAAGTGATCCTGAGCATTTTACATCAGATATCCTAGGGGCGAACTTGCCCCGTGGCACATAGGCGGACGTGCCCCAACACAGATACATATTTGGGGGCGACTAAATATCATCGACACTGGATAGAGCACCAACGTAAGATCCAAACAATAGCTCTGATATAAGAGCTATACTCAGCACTCTGAATGTCTAACCCACTGAATCAGTTTTCTAGCTCACAACTTTCCAGCCAGCAACTCGTGGATGCCAGTAGTTTGATAATCATGTGACTTGGTCGTGTGACCGAAATTGCTCAATTCTGCAAAAGTACGGAATAAAGGTCGGTTGGCGGACTTGCCTCGGGGGCGAACTAGCCTCGGTCTCCCCATCTTACAACTATACTCATAGGGAGATCCACCCATAGGTGTGTAGAACAAGTGACAGCTGGCGTCATATCAACGTTGCAAATATGTCATATGTTTTCAACAAAACAACACAAAACATTCAAACAATATAGCTAAATGAATCATGTTGCCACTGTGCTTAGAGGTTGACGCGCTATTGGTTGGAATGTTTTTATACATAACATACATACATGCATACATTTATACATACATACATGCATAAATACATGTTTCTTTACTTTACATACATACATACATACATACATACATACATACATACATACATACATACATACATACATACATGCATACATACATACATACATACATACATGCATGCATACATACATACATACACATACATACTTACATGCATGCATACATACATGCATGCATATATACATGCGTACATCCATCCACACATACATACATAAATACATACATACATACATACATACATACATACATACATACATACATACATACATACATACATACATACATACATACACACACACACATACACACACACATACATACACATACATACATACATACATACATATACATATGCATATGAATATGAATATGAATATGAATATGAATATGCATACGCATACGCATACGCATACGCATACGCACACGCACGCACACGCAAGCACGCACCCGCACGCACATTCCATGTTGCAATAGATGTTCTATTTATTTGCTGTTGTAATGTTATCTTTATGGCCAGAAAGCAATTTAGTCTCCTTGGCAAAAGTTTTCCTATATTTTCGTTAACAGCATATTAAGCAACAATTAACTTATCTCCTGTGTAAATTCGCGTGACCCAATACGGTGATTTATTTGAAATGTTGGTGATTTCGGCCTAACACCCACTGTTCCGATAAGCGAGCAGAGAGCTACTGCCCGTTGAATGACGTTGTGCTGAGAGATGTTCTAGTGGTCCCCATCGTATCACGCAGTGCGATGATGTGTCTGCCTAATTGTACTCCTGCCTCCTGCAGCGTGTTGGAATCGGTGTTAAAAGACAGCCATGTAATAGCAGTGTTCACCCTTAATGCCGCACGCAGTGTCGTGCTGTCTGGTTGATAAACTACCACAATGGTAGCCATTGTTGTCACGTGGTCTGTTGACAACTGTTGACGAGAAGCGATAGTTGTGAGCTATGTGTATTTATGTGCGTTATAAGATCAATGTTCGTTGAAATTGGCTATGAGGATTTATGTGCTTGAGGGTAAGTGTTCGTTGTCCTCAACTTACGCACTCTCGCACGCACCACACGCTGACACGCGCCCATGTCCGCTTTCGTGCGTACGGTGCGAGTGTGCGTACGTATATGTGTGTGTGTATACGCGCGAGCATGGATTTGCGTGTGCGTTTGTGTATCTTCATGCGTGCGTGCGTGTATATGTGTGTGTTTGGGTAGTCCGACATGCATGTCATTAAATGTATGCGTGAGTTTGCGCGTGTGCACGTGTACGCGTGTGTTCATGTGTTCATGTGTATCAAAGCAGATGTGCGCGTGTGTGCGTGCACATCTTTGTATATTTGCTAAATGTGCAGCATGCGCTCGTATAGGTATGTCGACTTGTGAACAGCGGGCGGTTAACGACAAATGCCTGCACGCGATGAACTCAGTACTCACTACATACCTTGTGTCAAGCCTGGACCCAATTGTTTTATGAATGAGCTAATGCATTAAGTTAAACCATCTGCCCATTCACACAACCGTTGAAGCTATGTCGACCATTAGGCGCCTATCAGATCTGTCATCGCCGGTGATTCATTTGACACCACGACCGTTGACCTTATGAAATAATCGACAAAATCATGATCGCGATTTTTGGAATGTGTTGACGGCCATAACTAAAAATAAGGCAGACAACGAATATCTTCAGGCCATGAAATGATTCTCAGGTCTATTATGAATATTTTATTATATGATGTTAGATTTAACTGGCATACATTTGCTTTGAACAGTAATTATCGCCCGTTTGTGGCACATACGTGAATACTCCTTAATGAATGCGGTGTTTTGCAATATTACTATTATTATTACTAAAATTTATAAAGCACCATATATCTGGGACCTGATTCATAGGCGCGTATATACATTCAATCATAAAATAATAAATATAATATTATATTTTTAGTTAATATATATATATATATATATATATATATATATATATATATATGTATATATATTAAAAATAAAGTATTTTATTAAGATTAATACATTTAATAAATAACTAATTATAGTAAATAAGTAAATAAATGCATTATGAGTTGTAGAATGCCGTCATAATTTAACAATATATGACACTACACAAAACCGATCTCATTTAATCTCAAACCCCCCTCGCCCTACATTCATTTAACCTCAAACCCCCCTCGCCCTACATTCATTTAACCTCAAACCCCCCTCGCCCTACATTCATTTAACCTCAAACCCCCCTCGCCCTACATGAAACTTGTAGTTACGGGTGATATAGCCTCGCCCTACATGAAACTTGTAGCTACGGGTGATATAGCCTCGCCCTACGTGAAACTTGTAGCTACGGGTGATATAGCCTCGCCCTACATGAAACTTGTAGCTACGGGTGATATAGCCTCGCCCTACATGAAACTTGTAGCTACGGGTGATATAGCCTCGCCCTACGTGAAACTTGTAGCTACGTGTGATATAGCCTCGGCCTACATGAAACTTGTAGCTACGGGTGATATAGCCTCCCCTACATGAAACTTGTAGCTACGGGTGATATAGCCTCCCCTACATGAAACTTGTAGCTACGGGTGATATAGCCTCGCCCTACATGAAACTTGTAGCTACGGGTGATATAGCCTCCCCTACATGAAACTTGTAGCTACGGGTGATATAGCCTCCCCTACATGAAACTTGTAGCTACGGGTGATATAGCCTCGTCCTTCACACTGTGTACGGACATACCTATTATTATACAATAATGGTTGCAGCAGAACGCGGATTATTTGTCATCATATATGTAGGAAGTGGGATAATAATTATTATATTGATGTGCAACGTTAAATGAAACATAATAAAAACAATCTCGTTTTGCATCAAACATCGATGTTGTGAGACGGTCCGTGCTCTTTGTCACGAATGTCATCCAACATGTAGTTGTCGTTAAATAAAAGACACGCACAATGACATGTATTATTATTGGTATTATTATTACTATTTCTGACTGCTATAACCGTAATGAACCAGTACCAAGTTAATAATACTGACGTTCAGTGACAAGCCTCGCTTACCAAGAACCACACACCTTGTCATGTCTACACAGTTCTGAAATCTATCAGATATCACAACCACATTTACATGTTATTAACTTTGAAAGAAATAGCAATATTGTTGTATACAACACATAATGAAATTTAGTGATGCACCTACATTGTTTACAGCCACATATTATACGAAAACAAACATTTGGATAACTTCGGGGTTAAAATAATTAGTATAAATAAGCAGACAGAAGAACAGAGAAATTAAATTAATATATTAAACTATCCTTTCTCAGTAAGGTAGATACTGTTACTTATAATAATATATTATGTAAGGTGTTTATTATGCTTCGCCGCATTGTACGTGTGCGTGTGCGTGTGCGTGTGCGTGCGCGTGTGTGTGCGCGCGCGAGTGTGTGTGTGTGTGTGTGTGTGTGTGTGTGTGTGTGTGTGTGTGTGTGTGTGTGTGTGTGTGTGTGTAAAATAAAATAAAATAAATGTTAACATATATCACAATTATGAAGAAGTCAACACAAGGTCGAAAAAGAAAAGATTTCATTTCATAACATGTATTATACATTAACGATGTTGAGCTGTGATTGGTAATACGCGAGAAATTGGTGTAATTTAGCTCTACGGAGCGCAATGATTCGGGAAGAAGCAATCGCCAGCGATCCGGATAGACAAAGGGGCGGGGTCAACGACAACGGCCCTGACCAATCATCGGCGAGCGATGTCGGCCCGACGTCGGCCGATGCATGTGCGATGCTCTTCGGCAGGGAAATTTCTCTGGTAACAGACGCTCCTATATCACCACGGCTACGTTCGCGGCACCTGTGTAGGATATTTGCAATGGTGGATAGAGGCAATATCGTCGTCGTAGGACTGCTTTGTTGATCGGTCATCGTTGCTCATTACTTTATTTACACCGGACATCCCTTGTCATCAACAGGAACGATGTATTCTACTTATGCACTGAACGGTGTATACCATGGAAGTTTGACTATAGCTTGATTGGAATGATAAAATTTTGTACCGTTATTTGAATGCCTACCGAGAAGTTTCGCAAACATCGGATGCCATTTACGGTTTACAAACGCGTGCGACGAAGTAGTCGTGTGTACAAGTATTAGTTTCTATGGTATCTGATTGCTACGAAGCCGCAAAGACAACAAGGAAACATATAAACGTGTGCGCGATCGATTAACAAACATGTATGAACACAATAGCTGAGTTTCCTTCAAGAGGCTGCAATTAATGACAGAATTACGCGAATGGTGATACAATGTTGAACGTATCTTTGAGAGGGTCGGATGCTTAGCGCACATGGAGTAAGTCTGGTTACTGAAGATACGATACACCAGACATAGTTACGATATTGACTTGTAGTGATCCACTGTTTCGCGTCGTTGTCAAACTTCCCATCGTTATGACGAGAGACCACAAGGCGGACTGCGACAGTTGTCAGAGCGGCGACGATGACACGGCGACATCGTCTCTGTCACGATCGCCAGCGCCGTCTTCTCCGTGCTCCATGTCGTCTTCGTCGTCGTCGATGTCACCCGTCACTGTGCCGACCAAGTCGACGTCACAGACTCTGTCGTTCGGCATCAGTCGAATACTGGACGACTCGCCTCGGAAACCAGCGCCTTTCCCCCAAGTCACGTTTCCTTTTCCCCACCGGGAACAGCCCTATCCCAACCCGGGTATAGGTAATGGGATTCTCGCCTCGTCGGCGGCCTTTCTCGGGGCGGCGTCGATGTCCTGTTTCCCGGCCGATGGGCACCGCGCTCAGACGACTTCCCCGGGCGTGATCAAAGTCCCGGCACACCGTCCCGGTTCCATCGTCCATTTCCCGCCGTTCCCAGCGTCAACAATGTTTCCCTGGATGGCGGACCGGAAGGACGGGCTAACGGGTGAGTAGACGTCACACCTAATCCCAATACTATTGTTGGTTCCAACTCGCGCTACCATTGAAAGTAAATCCTATTTATGTCAATGTTGACAGATCATGGGTTCTTAAACTGACGACCCAGGGCCCCGGATCCACCATTGAAAGTAACATCTATTTGTGTCAATGTTGACAGAACATGG
Source organism: Lamellibrachia satsuma (assembly GCA_033239005.1). NCBI lineage: Eukaryota > Metazoa > Annelida > Polychaeta > Sabellida > Siboglinidae > Lamellibrachia > Lamellibrachia satsuma. The sequence continues at coordinate 1,348,346 of BSQZ01000099.1, read as the reverse complement.
GTTCCCAAACTGACGACCCAGGGCCCCGGATCCACCATTGAAAGTAACAACTATTTGTGTCAATGTTGACAGAACATGGGTTCCCAAACTGACGACCCAGGGCCCCGGATCCACCATTGAAAGTAACAACTATTTGTGTCAATGTTGACAGAACATGGGTTCCCAAACTGACGACCCAGGGCCCCGGATCCACCATTGAAAGTAACATCTATTTGTGTCAATGTTGACAGAACATGGGTTCCCAAACTGACGACCCAGGGCCCCGGATCCACCATTGAAAGTAACATCTATTTGTGTCAATGTTGACAGAACATGGGTTCCCAAACTGACGACCCAGGGCCCCGGATCCACCATTGAAAGTAACATCTATTTGTGTCAATGTTGACAGAACATGGGTTCCCAAACTGACGACCCAGGGCCCCAGATCCACCATTGAAAGTAACATCTATTTGTGTCAATGTTGACAGAACATGGGTTCCCAAACTGACGACCCAGGGCCCCGGATCCACCATTGAAAGTAACATATATTTGTGTCAATGTTGACAGAACATGGGTTCCAAAACTGACGACCCAGGGCCCCGGATCCACCATTGAAAGTAACATCTATTTGTGGCAATGTTGACAGAACATGAGTTCCCAAACTGACGACCCAGTGCCCCGGATCCACCATTGAAAGTAACATCTATTTGTGTCAATGTTGACAAAACATGGGTTCCCAAACTGACGACCCAGGGCCCCGGATCCACCATTGAAAGTAACATCTATTTGTGTCAATGTTGACAGAACATGACGACCCAGGGCCCTTATCCGTCGTATAGTTCAAGTAGATTATTGCAAACGTACAAAACTATTTGAGAATGGCACATTATGTATGAACACGAAGTTGGAGGCTTGAGGCAGGAGGTCGAAATGTTGGGGGTCTTGGGCTGATACCTTGGGAACCCCCGAACTAGTCGGTGTAACAATATAAAAGTCTAAATTCTGGGGGCACTGGGTGGTGGGAGTAGAGTGAATCCGTGTAAGGCCACTTCGCCGTATGCGCAACAAAAAACGTAACAAATTACTAAAAACAGATATTCCACAAGGTTTTGGTGCGCATCATATGTCTATGCGGAGGGCTACTGTTTGCAGAAATTTATACAACATATTTGATTGATTGTTTGCCGATGTCATGGTCCGTGTTATTTTTCAAGTGGAAAACAAGCGAATTATGGTACGAACTCGAGTACAGTAATGTATGCCCCTTTTCATTTATTTATATGTATATATATATATATATATATATATATATATATATATATATATATATATATATATATATATATATATATATATATATATATTATATATTCATGAAGAACGAACGATAAGAAACTAGCTATAAAAAAGTTATTAATATAGCACTATGATATGATACGATATGATATGACGATATGACATGTCAATATACGATATGATATACAGAAGAAAAGACATACACGTCCACACTATGTCATATCGCAGTTCAGTTTGCCTTTCGGGTGTAACAGACGGGTTTATTCGCCCATGTTTCTCGTGCCCTATTTATTTACTTGTCGATAAAAACATGAGAACCGCTTCCGGCAATGCGACCACGATGACACTATGCTGCGATAAATCAAGTGCCCGTCTCTTTGTACGACGTGACATCCAGCCCCGGGTTGTGTCGCGTATGATTACTAACACGGTCTATATGAGTGTTGCATTGCTGCAAGGCGTACGCATGCAGCGGTTACATCGACCTCGTGTCCTCAGGACAAGGAGGACGATATGTTAATCAGACTGGCATGCCGCGAACAGAAATACATTCTTTGCTTCATTCCATGTGGGTGCAAAGTGTCGTGAACTTTGAGACAGGTACACACACACACACACACACACACACACACACACACACACACACACACACACACACACACACACACACACACACACACACACACACACACACGCACTCACTCACACACACACACACACACACACACACACACACACACGCACACACACACGCACGCACGCACGCACACACACACACACACACCTATAACAAAGCGTAATAAGTATATATATATATATATATATATATATATATATATATATATATATATATATATATAATAATAAGTATATATATATATATATATATATATATATATATATATATATATATATATATATATATATATATATATATATATATATATATATATATATATATATATTAGTGTCCACATTACACTATTGTAATATGTAATTTACATTCGTCGTAACAAATGCTGCATAAAAAGGTCAACTAATGTGATGATGTCAATACGTTCCCGGAAATAGTCACTGGCTATCATCTACTAGGATGACACCATCCTAGTGCGCTGCCGAGCTTGGGTCTTCCGCGAGGATATTAGCGCAATAGTAGTATTTTATATTGTTTATATTGTATATAAATGTCACATGACCGACCACATAACCAAATCTTACAACAACAGCATGACTTTATTCGACTGGTGGACACGGAAGTATAGGACAACATCTAAAACCCCCCGCTGTACCTCGACGGTCAACCCGGACAATGTCCACCTCTCGCGACGGACGACGGATGCAAAACCAGATACCGCACCAGGCACGAGACCATTACGTCAGACAATCTAAACAGCGGGAATAACGAACGACACGTCCAACGTGACGAACGCCAGACCAGCCTAATGAAATATAGATAAGATAACGCATCGGACTGGGAGAATCCAACCGTCTGTGCACGGACGTCGTGATGCGGTACACTCCGACAAGACGCTCGGGCTAGACATCCAGCCGTGGCAGTCGTCACGTTGGAAATGCTAATGCAGTGTATTTGCTGTTTATTCTCAATAGACGGAATGTACGTCATGGGTGATTGTTTAACTTCAAATTACATTAATATATATGCCAACATTATATTAATCTATAACTCGTTTTATTATAAATAAATTAAATTAATACCGCCACCATTTCTTTTATTTTGCCAACCACTATACATGTATTTAGGAATCGACTAATTCAGTAGTGTAGCTGCACCGCACGTTTACGCTCGAACTTGGATATTATTTATTCTGAACGCTCTATCAATAGGCCTATTGTCGTATAAACCACTGCGACGTCATAAAGACGTTGCCATTTATATAAATAACCTCTTCTGTCGAATATGTTCATGCATATTATATTGCAAATGTAAGGTCGAATATAGCAACCATACATAGAAATCATGCCGGACTAAAGCGAACTTCGCAGTAATATTATTAAACGTATATGACTCACGCCGAGTAGAGTCGTTCTATTAGTGAAGATATCATAGATATGCAGCTAAAATTCGTAATTTTCCCCGGAGCTATATTTAGCAAACAAACTCTATGACCGACAGGTATTGCTACAATTAGTTATATTATTATTCACGCAGAACAAAGGCAAAATAACCAAACGACTACATTTGGTTTCGCAGTACCAAATATGTTTTGCCTAAGGCAAGTTTTCCTGTTTGCATTAATGAGCGTCGGTTTTGATGAACTGTTTCGATGGCGCTAATTAGAATATTGAGCAAATAGAACTGCAATCAATCAATGTAATTGTGTTGTACTACAATGACATAAAGGTCACAAAACGAGAAATTACCTTTCATAAAAGTGTGCGTTTGTCACTGTCGCATTAATCGCGAAACGAAAAACGAAAAAATTGTAAGTGCAATTATGTCAAAGCAAGTCATATAAATAACAGAACAATACCTATCGTCGGTAATATTTTCTGGCATGTTACACGAATTCCAGCTACGGTTCGTGGTTGGGCGTAAGTAGTACTGCGTGGATACGGAAAGATGAGTGATGATATTAAGAAATGTATATTTTATACAGTGTAACGTTCCCGTCATCAGGGGAGGTTCGAGATAATTCCTTTTAACTATAACATTTTCCAGAAATTAATCTCGGCTGATTGCATACGTCCGAACATCATTTTCAAAATACCGAGGACGGGCCTGTTACAGAAAGTCGCAATTGAGAAGAACACCCAATTGTAGCTGTAAGCATTTAAAATAAACATTAAACAATAAAGTAGCATTTGCTGCTAAAACGTAATTAATAAAATGTTCTTAATTAACGAATCACGTGCATTTCTCATGATCACAAACATTTACCGATGTCCTAAGCCAAAAGCTGTTCGATGTTTCCGCTGGGTTTCGAACCCAGGACCTTTCGCGTGTTAGGCGAACGTGATAACCACTACACTACGGAAACGTCCATGTACTGCACGCCTCATTGTTCATGCCCCAATGTATCAAACTGTGTTAGGCGAATAAGAATGAATATTTGCTTTGAAATGCTATTAGTCAGCATGGGCTGTATCACATTTATGATCTTGCTGAGGTTAGTTGCAAAATTTAGAGTTCCATAATCGATAATTAAACTAAATGCATTAATGATGTCTACAACATCATCACACACGTGACATTTACCTTTATTTATATAGTTTCTGAAATAAACAAAAATTAGTGTAATCTTCTTAGAATTTTTAAGTTTTTGTTAAGAAATGTGTCTAGTAACCATTATGTTAATTACCATAATACCAAACGGAGCTCAAATGCAGAGGTCGTTAAGTCGAGATTATTATTAGTTCGGATGTATGATGTAGGGAGATCAGGGTTTGCAAGATATGTTTCTTTTAGGCACTGAAATTAGCGAATATAAAAAATGTACTCGTACTTTGGGAATATTTCCCCAATAAACTTAGCTGCAAGCGGACGACATCAGATGACGTAGAAACAGGTCTAGTAATCTATCAGATCGTGTAAAGAAACAGTTATTGTAGGACAGATTATTGGCTGCATGCTACAACAGCGGAGCCACGCCGAAATTATTTACATCAATTTTATGCTTGGAGGGGTTTATGCGTGGAAGGGGGCCACCTAGTGGTCGTGTCCCTGCTGTGTATGTTGGGCAAAGTGCACATTCCATAGCATCAATGAATCGACTAAAGTCCTCCGCCCAAATCTTTCCCAGTCGCAGTTGATATGCGACTAAATGTCTCTCTGTGTTCACCATCGGCCGTCCCTCGGAGCGCACCATGTGTTAGTAATGCTTACTGAAGCGAAATCCTGTGTCATGCTTAATAACGAAAATGCACGTTCTCCATTAAGACACGTGTATTTATTTGTCCACATCACCAGAGCTGCTTCGATGACAGGCTATAAGTGTAATTATAGCGAGCAAGAATAAATATAGCACACACAAATACAATGGTGAAATGCTACGCAATGATTCACGTTTACTATCGCATTATACAATGTTAATAATTATTGTTGCCAAAGGGCGCTGCCGCGTCACTACAAATGGACGCTTAATGTAAGGATGTGCATTGCATGATTGCGTCGATTAGCAACCAAATCGCAATAACAATCATTACAAACTTACGATTTAGTTCAAAGATAGCTTTCTCATAAGCCTTTCCATTAAAATAATTAATTTCAGGTTATTTATACGCAGAAATAAATGCTACTTTTATGTTGTTTAAGTTATGATTATTCTATGATTGGTTACTCCGGTTATCTAAATACATGTAGACAAGTCCCAGTAGGCCCCATATCTTACAGATGCCTGGTCGCTTTCACGACATAAAACTGGCTGATGATACTCGTCCTGTACGGCCACAATATCACCTCGTCGCATCTTTGCATGATCATCTGTTGCGTGACTCGTGCATTTCTAAGATCGCAGGTGAACGTGAACCACGCCCGCTGCTGACAGCTTTAGCCGGTTTCACGTAATGGTTTCGCGTAACGAGGTGTCCTGGTTTACATCGGCTCAACACTTGCGAAAAACACGAGTCAACATAGACTGATAATTATACCCGCCCAGTACAGTAGCTCTCTGTGCGTGTCAAAGACACGTTCCTGTTGTCGCATGGGGAAAAGGCAACAAAAACTAAACTTTACACAAGCAATTAAGCCAACAATTGTTTTCTTCAAATGTGTTCAGTGTTACTGAGGTATCACCTCACACACGCAAAATAAGTTCAGTGTTACTGAGGTAGCACCTCACACACACAAAATAAGTTCAGTGTTACTGAGGTATCACCTCACGCACACAAAATATGTTCAGTGTTACTGAGGTATCACCTCACACGCACAAAATATGTTCAGTGTTACTGAGGTATCACCTCACACACACAAAATATGTTCAGTGTTACTGAGGTATCACCTCACGCACACAAAACATCCTGGATTCGAAACCCAACGGAAACACTAAACATAATTTTTATTAAAAGTTCTAAGTTCAAAACATGACAAAATATATCATTTCCGAGAATAGCGTGCATGAGGGTTGATTATTACTTCTGCACTTCGAGCATAGCATCTATAGTCTACAATAATTTATTCAACTGAAGTTCATAAGTACATTACCATCACAAATTACACTTAGACTTTACCGATTACGAAAAGATAACATTAACTGAAGGCGGATAAACATGTTGCAAGATATTTGCAAGTAAATTAATTATCAATAAATTAAAAGTCGTCTGCCATATCATGGTCTGGTCTCACGCATCGATATCTTGTTGAAAATAAAATTGTTTTCGCTGGGTTTCGAACCCAGGAACTTTTGCGTGTTAGGCGAACGTGATAACCACTACACTACGGAAACGTATAAACGTAAAAAAAAATTGTCCGTACGTGTTATTCTCTTATGTACTTACTATACATCACAGAATATCTAAAATTACTGTAGGGTACAGTAATTTTAGATATGTTAAATTAAAAAAAAATCATATCATCTGACATAACTGCATTTGAGCAGGCACATTACCAAGTTTGCTTGTAGAACCTGTTAGCAGTGTAACTGTGTATTTCTAGATGATTTTAATAGGCGGAAGGATTTTTGACAATTTGTTTGCCACAAGGCACATGTGCGTAGTAATTCATGCACAAATTGGTAAACATTGACGGGTATGACACATGCAGGCATTTTAAAAGAGTTAGAAATACGGAATTTTTACAAAACTCTCCCAGCATGTCAGTGGGTGATGGCAGCGGCTGGTAAAACGTTTCAGAACTTTTGATGGTCACATTTTCTTATAATCATGCAATACGTTAACGTGACCATTAATGGGAAAGTTGACTGTAGGCTGAACCCAAATAAACGGAAGTCGTGGTCACAGCACGGTTATAAATGTTTTATACGTTTATGTTTTGGTCGTTGTTGTTAGCTTAATTGTGGATATTACAGATAATTTGGATGAAATTATTATTTTGTTATAACACATTTCTTAGATTTTTTTAATTTGCAATTCCGAAAATATAATGAGGGGTCATATTTTTGAAAATCAATAAATAAATAATAACGGAAGCTAACCTGTCCCATGTTGCGTGTGTTTGACCTAGAGAATTGTCGGTGTCCGGCTAGTTAATATTATAATATTTTTATTACAAATATTTTATTGATTTCATCTAGTCAACAAGAACATTACTTATTAAGCAAAAAAAATTATATTTTAATGTTTGGTGTGCATCAGCTGATATGTTACGCAATGTTATGTTTAAAAGGATATTTAATTGTTAATAAACACAATCTTTTTTCATCTGTTAAAATTACAAGAAAGAGCTTGGGTAAGCTAAACGCTTAAAATAAGCACTTTTTATATAGAAAAATAATCGTAGCGTTTCATACATGTATATTCACCACGTCTCAGTACGTACGGGATGTTGTGTACAGTTTGTTGTAAGTGCTTGGACACAAGGAAATGAAGGTTTGCAACCCTAGCAGTATCTAACCCCATTTCTAGTTAACCCCATCCCTAGCTAACGTTAACCCTGAAGTGGTTTACAGTAGACATAGCCATTCCCATGGACACATGTTGATAGGAGAATTGGACAATTTGCTTGGAAAAGACAGACAGCACTAACAATAACGAATAGCATGGAATAGAGCGGATGCCGAAATGGAAATTTGGTCAAAAATAGGGGGTATGGCTTCAGTTTTTGAGGGAGCATGTAGCTGTTTTGTACTAGTCCAGTCATTTGTGATCTCTGTTCTGTGGCCCAGTGGATTGTGTAACAAATTTGCACAGAACAGCTGTACGTTGGTTGTGACACTGCCACTGGAAGCATTGCATATATCAGCATTTTCAAATGTGACCGCAACGGGTATCTGGTCACCCTGGTGGCGTATCCAAATCAAGCAGTACGCCTTGTATCTTATCAACTAGTAGCATGAAAGCAGTCACATAAACAATAAAATTTAACAATTCTGATACATTGAAAATCACTCAAAACATTGTTGAATGTGACAAATTGTCACTTTTATGACAAAATTACGCGTGTTTGGTTAAAAATGAAGCAGTTTTGGGGCACAAAGAAATGAAGGTATGCAACCGTAGCCGTAACTAACCCCATATGTCGCTAACCCTAGCGTGGTTTATAGAAGACATAGTGATTCCCATAGGTACAGGTTGATAGGAAAAGTGAACAGTCTGCTTGGAAAAGGCAGACATCAGTAGCAATCACGAATAAGAAACGTAAGTCACGTGCCCTAATTTTAGCTCTGGGGTCCACTGGCGACTTCGCCTGTTTTGATGTCTGTGTAAATAATAGCGTTATATTTTGTCTTTGGGTGTACTCACAGAACAGACACCAAACAGTGTAAGTGTTTCTGGTTTCAGGCCGATGAAAAGATGTTAAAGGTGTGTGAGAGGCTTTATATAAATAGTAATGTTCACTGTAATCGTTTGAGAGTTATTTACAACTGGATACCATGTATTATCGCTCGCGCACTGCCGGCATATCAACATTTTTATGCATAACAAATATGTTTACTTTACTCAAGACAGTCCGTTTGGGGGCATGAGCTTTGTGGGCTCATGTGCATTTAGACACCGTGTTAGGCTTAATATTTTAAGATTTTTCGACTGATTCCTCACGTCTAAATGATCAGTTTGAGCAATAATACGTAGTATGTTTTTAATATCTCAAGCGAAATCCGATATTTAAATAATTATTTCAAGGACGATTCATTGGGAAATTACTTTTCTGACTCTTCAATGTGGTTTGACACAATTGTTCCTTCTGATTAACAAAGATTGTGATTATAATAAGTATTGTCTATTTATAAGTTCTTATGATTTTAGAAACTTTTTTACTGTGTCATTATTTACAATAATATTAAAATGGATACTGAGATATTTGCATTACATTAACTACGAAGCTTCTGCTGTGATTTGCAGTGCTCTGGAAATCTAGTGTAGGCCTACATGATCTATATTTTATCAAGTGTCAAAATGGACATATAATTAAATTATGTGACTGGTTTTCAGCTAATATTATGGGCGGGGCATTGTTTTGACTTGGCTGTAAAAAAATAATAACATAAATAAGGACTGTTCCATAATGGGTCTGCATATATAAATTGTTCTGCAACTCGATATAGCATTGGACACTTTCTCAGACAAAAGCTTCCTTATTTGGGAACATGCCACAGTTAGACTTCCTGGTGTGTTACGATTATAGGGCACAGTAATTTTAGATGTTAACTTTTCAAAAAAGTCATATTGTCTGAAAAAACTGCATTTGAGCAGGCACTTTGGCAAGTTTGCTGATAGATAGTTTGCTGTTGACAGTGTAACTGTGGATTTTTAGATGATTTTGATAGGCGCAAGGCACTTGGGGTAGTAATTCATGCACAAATTGGTAAATATTGACCTGTATGGCACATGAAGGCAGTTAGAAATATGGAATTTTGACAAAACTCGACCAGCATGTCAGGGGTGATGACGAGCATGTCAGGGGGTGATGACCAGCATGTCAGGGGGTGGTGACCAGAATGTCAGGGGTGATGACCAGCATGTCGGGGGTGATGACCAGCATGTCAGGGGTGATGACCAGCATGTCAGGGGGTGATGACCAGCATGTCAGGGGTGATGACCAGCATGTCAGGGGGTGATGACCAGCATGTCGGGTGTGATGACAAGCATGTCGGGGGGTGATGACCAGCATGTCGGGGGGTGATGACCAGCATGTCGGGGGGTGATGACCAGCATGTCATGGGGTGATGACCAGCATGTCAGGGGGTGATGACCAGCATGTCAGAGGGTGATGACCAGCATGTCAGGGGGTGATGGCATGCAGCGGCAGGTAAAACGTTTTAGAATATGGTTCCGTTGTCTTATAATCATGCGAAACGTTAACATGGGCACCACTGGGAAATGCAACTGTAGACTGAACCCTAAAAGCTCCCTGGACGGTCGGCAGACGAAATTTTATTAGGCGTTTAAGTGTTAAATATTGTCGTCGGTCGGACGAGCCCCCAGACGCCGACTGAGCCGTATGAATTGCGAGCGGCCGCAGTTTACACTACGTTATTGTTAAGCTAAACACATTTTCAAATATTCAGCCTGATCTGGTTGTCTAGCTATATATAAATATATAAATAATAAAAAAATAAATCCTCCAATCAATCATGGCGGCCGCGCTTAACCCAGTCAACTTCTCACAGTATATTCATTTGTTTCACGTTTCTTGCCCAGATCTCCCCGTCTGCCATTGCTGCCTGTATCTCAGATACACAGTGCAGCGATTGCCCAGAATAGCACTTCTCTGTGGCTGTGTTAATGTCCTGATGCTCTCATTCTTCATTCTCGGAGATTTATCCGGTTAATATATATATATACACATATATGCCATATTCACGGCCCTATGCCCGGGTTGCAGTGACGCGACGTATCGGCCATCCGTACCAGAACCGAGCACCTCCGAAACGGAAGAAACCACGGACGTCGTTCTCTCGTCTACAGATCATCGAGTTGGAGAAGCGCTTCCACCGGCAGAAGTACCTGGCGTCGGCCGAGAGGTCGGCCCTCGCCAAGTCACTCAAGATGACGGACGCCCAGGTGAAAACTTGGTTCCAGAACCGACGCACCAAGTGGAGGTAAGATTGACGGGAGTGAAAGGGACCAGACCACAGTTTTTGTTGTCTAGTTGATGTTGACGTTTTGTGTGATTGTAGAACAATGAACCGTTAAAAAAATATAAAACGTCATGATGTTCTCCGGCCCCATGTTGCCCCAGGACAAAACCACTCACTTGAACTATTTTAGTGTTGTCGCAAACGCGCTTACCATCAACATTGGCAGTTTTTGCTAAATATCAATACGTTTACCGGTGTCTCAGGATTGGCTACACCAAGATACTACGCGTCATCAAATCTGTTTTATGTCACTGCAAAAACTCTAATCTTAACTCTAATCTATCTCCCAAACGGCGAAAGTCTGCGAAAGATATCGGGTGTGTTAACGAACTCCACCCGTTAATTCCCATTCTATGATAAAATACCAAATGTCGTGGGTCCCGTCTTAATCACACAAAGAGCTAAAAACTTTAATATGGCTATAAATATCCTAACGACGAAGAACAAGTTAGTTTTACACCTGACATTTTACGGGAATGTTGTATTTTTGCGGTGATGTTTACACTTGAATTCGGCGCAAGTGAACACGTATACGTTTCCGTAGTGTAGTGGTTATCACGTTCGCCTAACACGCGAAAGGTCCTGGGTTCGAAACCCAGCGGGAACATCGATTAAATTTTTTTAACCTACGCCTACAAATATTATTAACTACATAACAATATAAATACTAGCTACGTTGTTCAAACATGTGCGAAGGAGCATTCATGCGTGCTGTTTGTGCGTGTTAAGCTGGCGTAAATTACACAATACAATTATTTAATAACTGCAGCCCGCATTTGCAAAAGGACACCCCATGAATGCTGTTTCACCGGTAGCCAAGTTCCGGCACATGTCACTCGTTAGAAAGAAGCAGTTTTTGCTGTTGAACTGCGTAAACGCGTAAACAGAATAATGTGCGTCGACCGCCTCGGTCAAAATCCAATTTAAATTGCTCCACCGGCTGACTGAAATATCCTCGCGGCCGCGCGCCGTTTACACAGAGCAATCCATAAAGATAAGAATGCACCGCTTGTGTAAAATTATAGCGGTTATTAGGCAGCAGCCGTTGAGGTGTGAAATGACGAGCTGTCAACAACTGCCGCACTGTGGCGCTGCGGGTCAACCCACGTGTCATGGCTGATATAATTTAGGACCGCCGCGACGCATTACCTGAAAACAAACGTTCGCAGAAATCAGAAAAAGTCCGATAAACAAATCATCATGAAGTACATACCACGAAGCGATGAAACAAAACAAATAATTCAATGTGTTTTTCCGAGGACGTTTGATTAATTACGGTGAAAGGAAATCTTAAACACATTGCGTAATAACTTTCGCGGGTGCGAAGTTTATCCAGATGTGTGTTCGAAGTGATTAACTTACGTAGTTATTTTTCGATTGAACGCAGACAATATCACGAGGCCGTTAACAAAGCAAACGAAAAGTAGTGTCCACGTAACATCTGACGTTCTCTTCATTTTAGGCAAACAATCAATTCAAAAACATTGACCCAATAAATGCTACGAGCCGGTAATATTGATAAACACTTTGGCTATGTGTTGCTTATTGCAAGCGCAGTGATAAATATTGAAACTTTTTCTTCTGATAAACGGTTGTGTTTTCTGTCGACAGGAGCTAATGGTCGTTTATTTTGCGTCACGCAGTTATATCAGCCGGGAGTTCGATGTGACGTCACCGTGATACGTGCTTCCGGGGAGGAATCGCTGAATAGCGTCCCGTAAACATCTACGTGAAAATAGCCGCACTTACGTCTGGACGCCTTATGTGCTTTAAAGTAATTGTTTCTGTTGGGACTCGCCCGCTGCAAATATACGACAGCATTTGGAGCTAGAGTCAATAGAAGAGCTGTTAATCTTGATACACGGGTTCCCTCTGCGCCAGCTGCTGATGATGTGTGATCGAGGTGTGCTTTTTGGGGTTCACGAGAGAATCGGACAGGAAAAACAATGTGGTTTTATTATCGGTCGGACTGAGCCTATAGGCGGCGTTAAACCTGCAAAGCCATTCAGATAGTATTATAGATTGTATTGACATGCGTCACATATATTTACAGGGTGTTGCTGGTGTAGTTTTTTTCCGCAGCGACTGCTGCCGCCGCCGCCGCCGCCGCCGCCGCCGCCGCCGCCGCCGCCGCCGCCGCCGCCGCCGCCGCCGCTGCTGCTGCTTGGAGCGTGTGGTTCTGGATCTGGTTCTGGTTCTGGTGCTGGTGCTGGTTCTGGTTCTAGTTCTGGTTCTGGTGCTGGTGCTGGTTCTGGTTCTGGTTCTGGTTCTGGTTCTGGTTCCTGTGGTTGTGGCGGTAGCGGTTCTGGTGGCGGTGGCGGTGGCGGTTCTGGTGGCGGTGACGGTTCTGGTGGCGGTTCTAGTGGCGATGGCGGTGGCGGTTCTCGTGGAGGTGGCGGTTCTGGTGGCGGTTCTAGTGGCGGTTCTAGTGGCGGTGGCGGTGGCGGTGGCGGTGGCGGTGGCGGTGGCGGTGGCGGTTGCTATTAATAAGTCCCGGCGGTTTCAACAACAAATTCAGCTTCTCGCCATGACTCGTGAAATAAGCTAAGAAATAAACTGATGACTCTTTACACGTTACATAAGTTGACAGACGTTCAAATGGCTCGTGACACTAAGACGTTTTCCCTGTCGTCCCCCCCTCCACTCAATATTTCCCAAACAGTGGGATGGGGTTGTAGTAGAGACCACGCTAATGTGCATGTCCAATCGGCTCGAACAGACTGTAGTCGCCGCTATTACGTCTGCTTCGAGAACCTCACTCCCGCTGTGGTGATCACGTGACATGAAGGGTCGACGACACTCGTACAGCGCCCATTAGAAGCTCCCTGGACGGCCGCCAGACGAAATGTTATTAGGCGTTTAAGTGTTAAATATTGTCGTCGGTCGGACGAGCCCCCAGCCGCCGACTGAGCCGTATGAATTGCGAGCGGCCGCAGTTTACAATACGTCGACTGCTTTTAAGTTAATACGAGCGAGCGGCCGTGTCGGGCCCCCGGGACGCCGACAGCCGCCGCCTGCCTCGAGTAAGCGCCGCTTGCCTCGGCTATTGCTCATCCGCTAAACGTCTCCCGACGTCGCTTTGTTTCACGAGCACGCGACGGACGGATTAATAACAATCAGCCGACTGACGGTGGTGGTGGTGGTGGTAGTGGTGGTGAAGGTGAAGGTGACGGTGACGGTGACGGTGAAGGTGAAGGTGAAGGTGAAGGTGAAGGTGAAGGTGAAGGTGACGGTGACGGCGACGGCGATGGCGATGGTGATGGTAATAGTGAGTATGAGGAGAAGGAGGAGGAAGGTGAGGAGGACGATGGGGACCCTTAGGATGATGGTGGTGGTGGTGGTGGTGGTGGTGGTGGTGGTGGTGGTGGTGGTGGTGGTGGTGGTGGTGGTGAAGGTGAAAGTGAAGGTGACGGTGACGGTGACGGTGACGGTGAAGGTGAAGGTGACGGTGACGGCGACGGCGACGGCGACGGCGACGGCGACGGCGACGGCGACGGTGACGGTGATGGTGATGGTGATAGTGAGTATGAGGAGAAGGAGGAGGAAGGTGAGGAGGACGATGGGGACGATGAAGACCCTTAGGATGATGATGATACTGAAGATGATGAGCAGGATAAAGGCGAAGATCAGGATGAGCATGATGTTTGCGCTAGTTGCGTTGCTGTTGTTGTTGTTGGTGATGACAACGCCGATGATGATGTCGATGATGTCGTTATTGTTGTCGTTTATGATGATAAGGAGGACGTGGATGATGAAGAGGATAATAACGAATAAACTAACGTTGACTGGTGACAATGGCTACCATGACGACGTCGGTGTTGACAATATCGGGGGGGGGGGTGGCGGCAGGGGTATTTTATTTTACCAACTTCACTTGTCGCAGCGGATACTAGGTAGGGTGGATTTTTTGCATAATTTAATTTGACAAAACGAGAGGACCGAGAAAAAACTGAACTGAGGAAGGCCCTGTAATTTAGTTGTTTCCTTTCACGTTTCGAGCGGCGAGTGAGATTTCGTCGTCGCTCGCGCCGCGGCACGCGCGCGCCGTAAACACGAACGGCTCGGCTCGTGTAAACTAACGACCTTATTAAACGTCGCTAATCGATAGGCGCTCAGCAGCGAGGGCGCTTTACAATGCAGTGCGCACTTTGTCAATTTCGGATCGTGATGGGCGACGATGGGCCGACGTTTAGTGAAATTGCTCCCTAGCCAGCCATCGGCGCTAATATATCTGCTGACGGGCGCCCACCGGAGACTCGCCGACAGGCTAATGGAAATTTAAGACTTCGACGAGACATGCGTTAAATCAGCATCGCGTTCGCCGAGGGAGGCGAACACAGGCAGACAACTTCGGAGGCGCATTTTTCATGTCATCCGAAAATATGTTTCGCATGATGTGTGTTTATTTAATTTTAGATGGCCGCGTCGCCGCACGACGTTTTATCAACGTCGTGTGCTTACTTCGCATTGATGTATAATATCGGCTTTACATTGACACTGTTGACAAGGAAATTTATTGGTTATCAGTTTTCGGAGTTATCTTGGGGAATCGAAACTATTACATTTGTAGTGACATATAGAGTATTCCCATGCAGTATAATGTCAAACATTGAAAGGGAAAGCTTCATTGTTTGAATGCTTCATTGTGTGATAATATACTAACACCAAAGAAAACGTTTTAATATAATTATTTTATTATTTTAATATAATTAACTACTAAACGTAATCGGAACTGACCCATGAACGTATGTCCCGCGTGAATCCGCACATGTTCATAAACACATACACGCACACATGCACGCACGCACGCACGCACGCACGCACGCACGCACACACGCACGAGCGTGAATTTACGCAGTTCCTTGTGTGGATGTTTCGCAGGATATTATTCCAGCTAGATAATCGACATGTTTTGGCGACATTAATAGGTACGATGGATTGGGATTAGATTGGGAAATGAAGCAGAAATAGCCCAAAACGAAGATAGGAGAAGAACATCACAGATGTCTCCGGAACGGCGACATCATCGTGTAGAATAGCTGGAGAAAGAGGCATTAATTTCGCCAAAAGATTTGGAAAGCGACATTCTGAACAGGATATGCAAATTGAAGAAGGTAACTCGACCGTGTGTGCGTGCAATAGTTCCTCCTGCGTGCATTGTGGCGTCCGGCGTCGGTCACCCTGAAATGCCCGCCGGCTAGCGTCGGTCAGCCTTACACCACCGCTAATTGCTGTCACATTTGATAGCCGATCAACGTGTCAATGAAGGAACTTTACGGCGCGTCGTTTTGCCGGGCGGTTGGCCGCCGGCGGAAGCGGCGGTGCGCGATCAAGCGGAACGGTTTCATGTCGTACTTATTCGACACGGCCATGTCGAACTTCATTAGGCTGGACAATGTGACGGTGTGACACTGCACAGTCCTGGACGACCAGCCGTTATGTTTCATAGAATTGTATTCATTCGACTTACTTGCTTATATTCACTTAGCACACTTGGTCGAACAGTTGGTGGCTAATGACATTTCTTTTTGAAACTGTTGACACAAGGAGCTGACACGACGTATTCGGGAAGTTTATTTCACCAGTCGATATATGAGTTTGTTTCCGAATCTCTGTACAATAATGTATCCTTTTCATCGTTATACATCGATAGCTCACGTTTTAACTATACTAATTTATATTGAGGATATTTAGTACTGTACAGACCCCTTTGATCGCTCGTCGCTCGTCGCTCGTCGTAGTATTTATATTTGATGAAATTATATATTTTTTTGCAATTGTAAGAATCGATGTGCATCACGGTACGACAGGTGTCACGTAAATTGTCAGGTGTTGGCAACATATGCTACAGCGCGAGACATACCCAAAAGTGTCGCACCTCTGTTGACATATGACAGCTGTCGTTCTGTCGTTTTTTAAGAACAATAACTCCCTTCAGGAGCTGCCGGGGAAGCGCCATCTGTCAGCGCCCAGTATTGTTAGAATTACAATATCCTCGAGGGTCTAGAACAATGTCGCGTCGTCGTAATTAGAAATATTATGTTAATTAGTTCTTAGTTTACACATAAAATGCAAATAAAAGGGCAAAGAGAAAAAGTGACACCACCTCCGGGCTGCCAGGATGAAGCTGTGGGAACAATTATGAGACTCCACAGTTTGTTTGTATGTGTGTGCATAGCAAATGTATTTATCACATAAAATGTATCTAACTGTATCGTGCTTTCAAGCGGAGCAGTCGAAACGAGGCATTTGCACGACACTTTATAAATATTTTACGAAATATGTATTTTATAACCAGAATGTGCGTAACACTAAGTGATTATCACGGACCGAAGCTATTCCTTTCTATATCTTTGTTAGTCATTATCACGCTAACGTAATAAAAAGATACAGGCGCACGCCATACAGAGTCAATCTAATCTATGTGGAGATATATACAATATCGTTAAATTGAAGATGCACTTTTTTTGCATTACCTATCGCTTTTCCAAGTCGACAATCAAACCCAGTGCACACATTATTCCAATTTTATGGAATTCTGATTAGTCAAATGAATGTGTGTGTGTGTGTGTGTGCGTGTGCGTGTGCGTGTGCGTGTGCGTGTGCGTGTGCGTGTGCGCGTGCGCGTGCGCGTGCGCGTGCGCGTGTGCGTGCGTGCGTGCGTGCGTGCGTGTAGCATTGATACTAATAGCAGTTCCTTTCTCCTCGAGAGTGTTCCTGCGCTGGAACAGACATAAAGACGTGACTTCAACCGCGTCTCCTAATGGTTGACATGTGTTTAATTCAGACCTCGGGTGTCGTACAATTAAATAGTGACAACGACTCCCCAGGGCTGTCGTTGTCACCGGGCCTATCCTCGAGCGGATGCCTTGGTTGGATCTATCAGGTTCACTGTCTGATTGACGCTCACGCGGAGAGATAGATAGACACAGTCGGGATAAATGCGCCCCCTGTCGGATGTTTCAGGCAGTGATTGTGTTCGTTATGGTAGATCGTGTATTTAACTATTCATGACCCATTGGACGCGAGTATCCATAATACTTTTTTATAGCAAAGTATGTTGA
This sequence comes from Lamellibrachia satsuma, assembly GCA_033239005.1. Taxonomy (NCBI): domain Eukaryota; kingdom Metazoa; phylum Annelida; class Polychaeta; order Sabellida; family Siboglinidae; genus Lamellibrachia; species Lamellibrachia satsuma. The sequence continues at coordinate 1,330,291 of BSQZ01000099.1, read as the reverse complement.
GCACTATTTTTTCAAATAATGCCTGCATTAAGATGATGATTATCATGATTATGCTGGCGACGACGACGAGACGACGACGGTAGAGATGCCGATTTCAGAGAAAAGCATTATTTCAAACAGAATAATAATAAACTCGTCCAATTCAACGACGCCGACGACAACGTCACCGTGACATTTATCCTCAACCATTGCATTACTTATCATCGTCAGCATCAGGTCGTCTTATTTCTGCCCCCAGGCGTCAGACGGCGGAGGAGCGCGAGGCGGAACGACAGGCCGCCAACCGCTTCATGCTGTCACTGCAGGCGGAGGCCGGCAAGACCCTGTACGGTGGCACGGGCGGCCCCGCGGACCCGCTCTGTCTCAACAACGCCTCCTTGCACGCCCTGCAGAACATCCAGCCCTGGCGGGAGAGCGTGGACGACACGGGCCCCGCCACGCCGGACCAGCACCGGCACGCCAACGACTTCCACCTGGTCGCCACGTCGGTGGCGGCGCAACGGCCCGCGCCGTCGCTCGTGTGACCGACAACGACATCGGGGCAACGTCGGGTTGCGACGTCCGGGGGACGATAACGAAAGGATGGATGTGCATCGATGTCGTGCTGCAGGGAGCAGGGGACTCGCTTCTGCTCGCGTCGTCCTTCAATTAACTCACCAGTTCTTCCACATCCAACGTCCTGTCATACAACTTCCTCTCTTGCCTCCTGTTTTGCTACGTAAGTTACAATGTCTTCGTTTCCAACATTGTCCTACTAGTTGTCCCATTGTTTCCAACATAGTCTTTGTGCATCTCCAACTTTCCTCATGTACATCTCTCAACATATTCTTCTTCGTTCTACATCTTCTCTTCCCTTCGACATCCGCCTCTTCTTGTGCTCTCCCTTAAAAATGCGGGGTCTACCTGACTCATCAAGGCGAGGGAAGACGCAAGGCATTGGACACCTGCTACGAACAGTTATCACGGTGAGTTCGTGAAAATTCACACCGAAAGGTGCGCGCCACCGTTCAAACGCGTGCTTCAGGAAATTACGACAAATTTCGTCGATCTCTGGAAAAGCCTCTCCGTGTATCCGCACGTCATGCGCGAAATGAGACATTAAATGATAACTTCATGAACTACTCTGACACGTCACTATGCGTATAACGACATGTCGTGTTTGAGATGAGACATGCAACTATTAGCTCCTAGCGCCCATACCGTGAGCACGGCGTGTTGCTTTCGCTGTAATCTGCATGTCACATTATGTGTGCCATCTACGTGAACGCCCAATGGCGGAATACAAAATGACCAGGCGCGAAAAACTTCTATCGACAATGAAACGTGTTTATCGTTTAATAGTAGAAGCATCGGCCAGCGTGCAAAATGGCCGCAGGTGTTCTGTTGACATTACAAATATTCTGCATGATATACTGCGCTTGCAAAGTCGTGACTTGCCGAATATGCTAATTATGTGGACGCGTTGACCCTTATAAGGAATTTAAACAGGACGAAAGTTGGTCGTTCTTCTAGATTGTGAGCACATAACTCTCTTACGCGTCGTGTTTAAATCATACCGTGTTGAAATTAAGTCGTAGCTGTCAGACCAGATAATGCCTTTGCGTCAGCGCTGTGGCATAGGACTGAGTTAACCACCTATGCAGTTCCTTGTTGCCTCACCGTGGGCCAAAGAGACACACAAGAAACAAGCATCAGTTCGTTGTTACATTAAACATCGGTGGCAAACGTAACGAGAAAGTCGAGGAGTTCACCACTGGGGCGTCACGCGATGCACCGCTACGCAGCCAACTGTCAGTCTATTTAGAGAATTGATGAGAGTTCTTCGTCGTAGGAACGTGACCTCGGAAACTTTATTGCAAACAGCAACCGATTTCTCATTTACGAGAGAAACCACTGCGTGATTTTCATGATTGATTCACATAATGTTTCGGTTACAGAAACCGGTTCGTTACGATGATTATGTGAACGTTTGTAGAACATGTCGTCCGTTATCAGACAGTTATGGGAACTTCTAAGTAACGACTACAATGCTGCATGTCTTCCGTTACAAGATAGTATACCGTGGTGAAATAAGAGGTAATTGTTAAATCTAGCAACAGAACGTCCCACTACAACGTTACAAGATAGTATACCGTGGTGAAATATGAGGTAATTGTTAAATCTAGCAACAGAACGTCCCACTACAACGTTACAAGATAGTATACCGTGGTGAAATAAGAGGTAATTGTTAAATCTAGCAACAGAACGTCCCACTACAACGTTACAAGATAGTATACCGTGGTGAAATAAGAGGTAATTGTTAAATCTAACAACAGAACGTCCCACTACAACGTTACAAGATAGTATACCGTGGTGAAATAAGAGGTAATTGTTAAATCTAACAACAGAACGTCCCACTACAACGTTACAAGATAGTATACCGTGGTGAAATATGAGGTAATTGTTAAATCTAGCAACAGAACGTCCCACTACAACGTTACAAGATAGTATACCGTGGTGAAATAAGAGGTAATTGTTAAATCTAGCAACAGAACGTCCCACTACAACGTTACAAAATAGTATACCGTTGTGAAATAAGAGGTAATTGTTAAATCTAACAACAGAACGTCCCACTACAACGTTACAAGATAGTATACCGTGGTGAACTACAACGCTGCTCCGAGTCTTGTTTAACCCGTTTTCATAACTATTTTTTATTTGTTACATTTGTGTCATTTGTAACCATGTGAATACGAGTAATTAAATACAATATATCACATAACAAAATTCAAATCACCTGAGCTGTTATAGATATGTGACCTCTCACTGCTCTGCTGTTCACGCGTTGGTCTATTGCAGTTGGTCCTAGTTTAGCTTTCGTGACGTTTCTCGTTGTTTTGCTGACCTCTCGTTATTCTGTCGGTCTCCCTCTAGTGACGTTGTCTCGAAAGGCTAGGGATCATTGAAAATATGCTAATTAATAAAACAGGAACCAATACATTGTTCAGTTGGATCAAAAGATTAATGCGAGATTAGCATATAAAGGTGAGGTGCGTATACAACGGAAGAGAGGAAGACCACTGAAGAGGTGGAGTGACCACATCAGGAGTGACACTGGGCTCACGCTGTTGACAGCAGAACACAGTGGAGGGGTGCAACCTCCCGGAGGACAGCGAGGGGTGCAACCTCCAGGAAGACAGCGCGGGGTGCAACTTCCCGGAGGGCAGCGAGGGGTGCGACTTTCCGGAGGACAGCGAGGGGTGCAACTTTCCGGAGGACAGCGAGGGGTGAAACTTCCCGGAGGACAGCGAGGGGTGCAACTTCCCGGAGGACAGCGAGGGGTGCAACTTTCCGGAGGACAGCGAGGGGTGAAACTTCCCGGAGGACAGCGAGGGGTGCAACTTCCCGGAGGACAGCGAGGGGTGCAACTTCCCGGAGGGCAGCGAGGGGTGAAACTTCCCGGAGGACAGCGAGTGGTGCAACCTCCGGAGGACAGCGAAGGTGCAACTTCCCGGAGGACAGCGAGGGGTGCAACTTCCCGGAGGACAGCGAGGGGTGCAACTTTCCGGAGGACAGCGAGGGGTGAAACTTCCCGGAGGACAGCGAGGAGTGCAACTTCCCGGAGGACAGCGAGGGGTGCAACTTCCCGGAGGGCAGCGAGGGGTGAAACTTCCCGGAGGACAGCGAGTGGTGCAACCTCCGGAGGACAGCGAGGGGTGCAACTTCCCGGAGGGCAGCGAGGGGTGAAACTTCCCGGAGGACAGCGAGTGGTGCAACCTCCGGAGGACAGCGAAGGTGCAACTTCCCGGAGGACAGCTAGGGGTGCAACCTCCCGCAGGACAGCGAGGCATGCAACCTGCCGGAGGACACCGAGGGATGCAACCTCCCGGAGGACAGCGATGGGTCAATATGGCGTATGCATTTAACTGAAGTCATGCAGACCAAGCGAAACGACCAGACTTGGGAGAGACAAAGAACCAAAGGAGAAACCAAAGGGAGACTTAGGAGAGACAAAGAACCAAAGGAGAAACCAAAGGGAGACTTAGGAGAGACAAAGAACCAAAGGAGAAACCAAAGGGAGACTTAGGAGAGACAAAGAATCAAAGGAGAAACCAAAGGGAGACTTAGGAGAGACAAAGAACCAAAGGAGAAACCAAAGGGAGACTTAGGAGAGACAAAGAACCAAAGGAGAAACCAAAGAGAACATAAACACCACCGAGACACTAGCAGCCACAATTGAGAAAAACAGACCAACAAGAAAACAATATACTAAAACTGATTACCAATTCATTTAATTAAACAAGTCGACCAAAGAGAATCAGTAGAGCAATGCGAAGTATGTAGACCAATGAGAAATCAGTAGACCAATGAGAAATCAGTAGACCAATGAGAAATCAGTAGACCAATGAGAAATCAGTAGACCAATGAGACATTGGTAGAGCAATAAAAAATCAGCAAATTATCGAGAGATCAATAGAACACAACAGACCCCCGAAAGATGGTTGATCAACTGATATGCCAAAACGGAGACCATCATGCTATCCAGAGACCATGCAGCTAACCACCACCAGAAGAACAGACCAACGAGAGAGCAACGGACCAACGAGGTCTATTATATTAACATGTTAACAGACCCAACCAATACTATAAAAACGAGACAGACCATTAAGAACACAACGTGAAGACACCAAAATAACAAGATATATAACCAGACCATCGCAGACCCAGCACTTTCACTTTCGATCATATATTATACCACATCTGCGTCGTTTCGCACAGATCTTCATAACAGATAAGCAACGATATCTCGTTTACACATACAATAAAGATGAGTATACACGAGGCGGTATCGTCGTTGCGACGAGGTGATTGCTAAGTCATTGGAAAAAGTCAAGGCCTCTTAATATCGCACGCGACGTCATTTCAAAACAAGATCAGTTGAGACTGATGTTTATATATGCACGGACGATAAAGCTGCAATCTGTTCGCTCGAGACACCATCGAGTAAATCCAGCTTAGGCTGACGCAACTCTAGGAGACTGAAACACCTGCCGCAGACATTAGAGTGCTTCTTGATCGTTCAATTAGTTCCACCAACAGCGATATTTATGAGCGGGAGCGGATCATTACCTTTTTAAACGGCGCTCTGTACAGCTGCAAGTGGCGAGAAATAGACGCGCATCGCCGTTTTAACCGCCGAAAGTCTTCAGCCGTGCTTCCGTGGGCGAGCGAGTGGAACTTATGTAGACGCTACAGTTCCGAGAAAATAGGGCAGCTGGCAATATAGATGTACGGGGAATATGTGTTCGGCT
>BSQZ01000099.1:1282500-1322500 GCA_033239005.1 Lamellibrachia satsuma | reverse complement strand
CATATAATTATTCTGGGATGCCCAATCCAAACAGCCAAACCATAATAACGAGGGCGCTCCAGCATTATCCGCGCCTTTTGGTACTGCGTACAAGGTGACTGCGTACAAGGTGACTGCGTACAAGGTGACTGCATACAAGGTGACTGCGTACAAGGTGACTGCATACAAGGTGACTGCGTACAAGGTGACTGCGTACAAGGTGACTGCATACAAGGTGACGGCGTACAAGGTGACTGCATACAAGGTGGCTGCATACAAGGTGACTGCGTACAAGGTGACTGCGTACAAGGTGACTGCGTACAAGGTGACTGCATACAAATTGACTGCGTACAAGGTGATTGCATACAAGGTGACTGCGTACAAGGTGACTGCGTACAAGGTGATTGCATACAAGGTGACTGCGTATAAGGTGATTGCATACAAGATGACTGCGTACAAGGTGATTGCATACAAGGTGACTGCGTACAAGGTGATTGCATACAAGGTGACTGCGTACAATGTGATTGTACAGAGTGTTCACACGGGAACTGCATACAAATGGAATACATATATTATGAGGTTGCATTGCATACACGTACACTGCTTGCAAGACGACTGAATACAAAGGCACTGCATACAAAGGCACTGGACATAATGATGTTGCATACAAGTGCACTGTATACTACAAGTGCACTGCATACAAGATATATAGCTGCATTACATGTACACAGGAGGTTGCATTCATGCAGCCATTTCGCCGATCTATTCTGCCGGGTCTCTAGCCAAGTGCTATACACATTTATTCAAATAGCGCTGACGATAACGGAAAAACACATGCTCGCTCGCTGGCGCTATTAATAATTGAATTCACCACGCTCGAGGTATAATCGGTTAATCATACGTCGAGCTTCACCTAATCGACTTCAGCCGCCCTCTGCGATTCCCAAATCTAGTTTAGCGCCATCCTAATGAAAAGAACAAAGGTAGCCTTCTCGAACGAAATAAAGTGCCTCATAAATTAATTGGCGCGATCCGGCCCGCTGATGGCCGCACGATGCCGGGACTGACTGGCAACGACGCCCAAATCTGATTACGTCGTGCTCTGTGCGCGCGCAGGGCCCCGATTAACGAGAGGGCTGGGCGAGGGATATAAGGCAGATGTCTTCCCGCCTCGCGGGACCGGGGAACTCGTTCCGACGAGACGCGAATGTTTACGTCACTACGGACAAAGAACTTCTGGGCGTCGCTGGCGAAGAGTCTGATGGTTAGACCATGCAGCGTTTATGTTTGCCACTGGTGATTTTGTTAGTGTTTTCAGTGATTTATAGAAATGCTTAATACAAGTTACTTGATGTGTACTATGTCATTGACATGCAGAGCAAGTACACACATATCTAGGTCTGTTAATCAAGTCACAAATGTGTTTACTGCTCATGTTGACCGTTTTGAAAAATATTAATGCGTTTACATGTTTTTTTAAATAACACATTATAAAATCCCATCTTGGCAAAACTGCTTCGTAATGCAATAATTTACAACGGTTGAACCGGAGGGTCGATAAATATTTACAACATATCATATACTATAAATTATTAAATACATTTTTAAAAATAAACATTATTAAAATTGGTCGATTGACAAGCTTAGTGAAATTCAAGGTGAAATCTGGAGATAAACGAAAGCCTTTATCTGGGACGTCGGGAGTCTCGTGAACATTTACCATTTACCGTTTACCGTTTACTGTTTCGGCTGCATACACTGACATATGAAGTACTGGTGAATCTACAGAAACGCTAAAATACTCATTACCACCAGGCACGACACGACACGACACGACACGACACGACACGACACGACACGACACGAAACGAAACGAAACGACACGACACGACACGACACGACACGAAACGAAACGAAACGAAACGACACGACACGACACGCAGTATTTGTACGAAGTCATTACAGCTTCTTTATATGTCACATCTAAAGTATTACATATCTGTGTAAATAATAATTACTAGTAATTGGCATATAAGATTATATATATATATATATATATATATATATATATATATATATATATATATATATATATATATATATATATATATATATATATATACGTAGTAATTACGGGTTGTTGATATGTAATGTAAAAGTACACAAGTTAGCATAGTCATTATAATATGTATAATATGTATGATGTAAATTATTACAGCAAGCCTTCTCACTCAGCAGCGATTAAATTTAAAACTATCACGTTGTAAAATTGCGTGGGATATAGTGCTAAGTAAACATTTCGTCGAATAACATTCGTCAGGTTGCACAATGTTTCCAGTGTGTTGTGTACAGCTCAATAAATATGACAGATTACCAACATCAATGTCAGGCTAAAGAAAAACGTCAACTCTGCATTCAGTTATCTTGGCTGGAGCGCTGCGGTCGCTGTGTCGTCGTAAAGGCCAGTTTAATAATGTATTTAAACCACCGTCATATCACCAATGGTTTCTGCCTACATCAATCCCTATTTGCATGTTATATCACGAGGGAGCATGTCCGCCTCTAAGAGCATGTCCGCCTCTACGAGCATGTCCGCCTCTAAGAGCATGTCCGCCTCTAAGAGCATGTCCGCCTCTACGAGCATGTCCGCCTCTACGCCACGCACCGATATTAATTTACGTTGGCGTGAGTTTTGTTATCGTATACACGATTTAAACTTACCCGGATGTAACCGGGAGAATTCTTAGCAACGCATACTGTTTGTTAATTCCGCAACATGGGAAAACGTGACGCTCCAAAGACGTTAGCAATGTCTCTCCTGGTTCACGAGGACAATTTAAACCTTGTCCTTCGTACAACAAATAAAATAGCTATGTTATTCCTTGTTCACGGTGTCACTTGTTAAAACTTGTCCGTCGTACAGCAAATATAATAGCAATATCGCTTCTCGTTCACGAGGGTAATTTAAACCTTGTCTTTTGTACAGCAAATATAAATGATGCTCACTGGGTATTTTAGTAAACATGTATCCTATTAATTATATTTTAGTAAACATGTATCCTATTAATTATATTTTAGTAAACATGTATCCTATTAATTATATTTTAGTAAACATGTATCCTATTAATTATATTTTAGTAAACATGTATCCTAATAATTGTATTCTTACGCAGCGACGACCGAAAGCTGTCTATACGTTGACTAATTTAGCTGTACACATTCTCATAAGTAATCGAATAGTATTGCGTTTCTGCGAAGAGATTAAAGGAACCCGATGACGGTTACCAAGAAGAGGCAAGAAATTGGTTAGGATGCATCATGATGAAAAAGGGAAAGAATTTGGCGTTGGCAATAGGAGGAAAGTTACAAGGGAAAAAACCGAGGGGAGGAAACGAATGCGTTCAATGCCTGGACAGACAGAAAGAATATATACGAAGAAATGAAAAAAAAGGCAAAAGACGGGGTAGAACGGTGGAACGGTGAACAGAACCAAGGACTTTCCATCTGGCGGAAGAATAAAACATCAATATGTGAACTAGTAGGTGAAAGAATATGTGAACGAATAGGTGAAAGAATAGGCTTCGCGCAGCAATTGCTGAATGTTTCACAGAGAAGTCGAGTTGGCGTCGGAGTGAAAATGCCTGAGAGAGGGTGAAGGGTAACTCGCTTTGAGGTCAAAGGACTGGATACCGCGCTATATTAAAACGTGCCTCTACATTCCCATCCTCGCAGTTTTAGAAGTTAGGCTTGCCGCGAGCAAAATATCGATACTATTGATTTCTCCATTGACATCAACGCTAAACACGAGTCAGGCAATTGCACGCTGTACGAAAAATTACGATTTTTTTATGTAAAACAAAACCTGTGCACTTTGATTGATGTGTTGTTCCCGCCCTGCAGTGGGGTTTCGTCAAATCATGTAATTAGAAATTCGAGAAAACCAACACGGAAGATGCCCCTCCCCCCGTCATTTGTCGCCCAAATAAACCAGATTCTGTCTTCGTACACAGGAGATCCTTCCGTCAGTGACGCATGCATAGGCTGCCAACCAGCATCTAGAAAACTAAAGATGTGTGCACGGAGCAGTGCCGTGGTATAGTGCGCAGATGTTCCCTTTTCGCTGTTCATGACTACTTAAATTTTTTTAACAAAACTGAAATTAGATACTATCGTAAAACACTAGCATTTTATTCGTCTGCCAGCAACCAAGAAGAATATGTAATGCCAAGAAGTATATAGTAATGCCAAGAAGTATATAGTAATGCCCTGAAATGCAGTCGCTGCAATAAGGCCGGAACTCTTCTCGTCAAAGACTTGCGAATTTCGTGATTAAATGGCGCAAGCTCGCGGGCGTAATCCGGGGAACGGAACCACGTGACACAATTGATGACAGCTGGTGTGACAGAAGAAGTGGAAATAATCAAAACGAGACGTGATAGCGCATCGGAAATAGAGCAGCTGCTTTGTAAGTGATTTCTGCCCGGAAACACCTAAATTTGTTAGGAGAACCGTTTTTAGTATTGTTATTTATTATTTACTGTTTATTATTGTCAACTGTCACTCTTAAGTCAACGTGCAGACGCAAGTCAGCTTGTCTTGTCGTCGCAGTCGAATGTGTGTAGCCTTAATACAATTCTTTCTTTCAGATACGAATATATGAAAAATGTTGGTGTGTAGTGGAATTGGTATTTCAAACGACTTACGTTTACACGACGATGAGCCATTTTGCCAGACCAGTTTGTGTCTGGAGTGTTCTTGTGTTTTAATAAATAATAAACGTGACATTAACGGAAGGTAGTTCTCCAGTGGTCATTAAGGAGAACCGTTGCATAGGTCAAACGTTATTCCATTACGGTCCCGATGTACTGACTTTCTAAAAAAAAACTCGACAATGCGCTATCGTGTAATAACACAGAGAATGGGTCGTTACATGCAGTGGCAGAAGTTAGGCTTATATATATCGGGAAAATAAATTCGTTTCTGCCGTCTTGCCGCCTTGTCTCCTTCATCTCTCTCGATCTTCTGCCATTTCCTCCCGTTCTCCACTGTTCACACCTGCCCTTTCCAGATCTCTCTCTATATATATATACATGTTTCGTACATCGTTACTGTATAGTCTTAGCCTATTAAACCAAATGGTCTTGAGTAGTATAAGTGCCAGAGAAACGTGCCTTGGAGACCAGAGTGTTTAATTAGTTCTGTCGGGGTGTTTCATTACGTCGAGCAGGCGGACTGTATTCGTCCTGCACCATCGTGTGGCCGCGGATTAGCCGTCGGGTTGACGGCTCATGGACTGTTAACTGGAGTAATGGAATTAGGCAGCGACGGACAGATGGGAGTCAGGCCAGTTGGGAGCGCGGGTGCAACGTCGTTGGCTTCGTTGGTATTCGCCCGGTGTATTTATGTTGACAAAACTGGATAAGTTAGCAATTGTTGAAAGTTCACGTGGCCACCCAAGCGCTTGTCTGACGTACGACGTGAAGCAGGTTGCTACTGGCTGGACGAGGTTAGTTTTCACATTCCGACTCAATGCCGGAGTCGGGCTAACACTTATCCGTTGTCAAATATTATCCGCTTGGTGTATCTGCGCATGCGCGTATCTTGAAACATGAGCGTACACACACACACACACACGCACGCACGCACGCACGCACGCACGCAGGCACGCACGCACGCACACACACACACACACACACACACACACACACACACACACGCATCCGCAAACTGGTAGTTGACATCAATTTATTAATAACATATTATAGCTGCACTGAATAGAATAACAATGAATTATAACAAAGAATGTCAACCCCAGGAAATAATTGATAAATTTCCACTTTCTGTGGTAATTTTTATTTATTTAGTATATGCACACACTTTGGTGCAGCTAACTATATTTATATATATATATATATATATATATATATATATATATATATATATATATATATATATATATATATATATATATATATATATATATATATATATATATATATATATATATATATATATATATATATATATATATATATATATATATATATATATATATATATATATATATATATATATATATATATATATACATACAGAAAGTGGATATTCATCAATTTTTTCCCGTGGTTAACATTCTCTGTTATAATTTATTGTTTTTATATTCAGTACCTATTATTGTAGCTACAGTATGTTTATGTTATTAATAAATTCATATCAACTACCGGCTCGCGCATGCGCAGATAAATCGAGCGGATAATATTTGACGGCGAAAAAAATTAGCACGACACCGGAGTAACCACGGTACAAATTATACAGGCCCCGGCAGAAAGGGGCTCTTCACGAAAACAGAAAGTATCTGGATGTCCCACTTTGTTTGCTCTGGAGAAGTTCTACGGTCTCTGTTTCACGCTGTTTTACGCTGTTTCACGCTGTATTGTAGTATATTATTTTCTGGTATGGCGTTGAATGCTGTGATTCTTTGTTCGTCACCAGACGCTGTATTTGCATGTGTTTGTGTACCGTCGTCGACAACACTATGTGGATGCTTACCCTCAAAGTTAAATAAACGTTAATGTATGGTGTTACTTCCATGTTACGTCATTCACGCACTCTGTATGCCCCCCACCCCACACACACACACACAGTTTGTACCAGGCTCCTCACTTTGTTAATCCGGCACCGGTCCGACTACGGGGCTGTGAGGGGCTCACTGCTTACATAAAACAACGAGTTTGTTTACACTTATTACTGACTTCTTTTAACTAGCGGCGCATTCTGTGCATTTGTGTCACGTGAATATAAAGTGATGCGACAAGAATTTGACGATGGCTCCATCTAGCGTATGACATAATCGTGGTTTGACCCGAGGCTAGCTACGTGCAGCCAAACATGCAGCTACCTTTTATAATTATATCTGCCTTCAATATAATTGGCTTTAGTATAAATATGTTTGTTCTTCCATGACTATTCCATGATCTGTCAGGTTAATAACTATAAACATACAATAATTAAAAATAGTTAACAAGTAATATATAAATGAACACAACATAGAGGATATAAAGAGGTTTGGAGTAATGGATCTATGGAATCATTTTATTTCCAAATGAAATAGTACAGTGTTTGTCAGTGCGATGGTTTTGAATCATCCCAAAAAGATATATATATATATATATATATATATATATATATATATATATATATATATATATATATATATATATATATATATATATATATATATATATATATATACATTAAAACTGGAGATCTTCAGAAAATTCTACCTTTAACAGAATCTATGAATGGAATAAAAATTCTATGGATGCGATGAAGATTCTATATATATATATATATATATATATATATATATATATATATATATATATATATATATATATATATATATATATATATATATATGTATATATATATATGTATATATATATATGTATATATATATATGTATATATATATATATATGTATATATATGTATGTATATATATGTATGTATATATATATATATGTATATATATATATGTATATATATATTATATATATATATATATATATATATATATATATATATATATATATATATATATATATATATATATATATATATATATATGAATGAATAGTGACCTGTCTTAATATATATTACGACGTCTAGTGCATTAAAATAACATTGACAATGCAACAATAGTGTAGCAGTAAAACACTAATTAAGAGTTAAGTTATTAAGTTAAAAAATAAATATTAATACTTAAAAGTTAATATTTAAATGTTCGTGTCATCCAAGTAAAAGTGGCACAAATTCACATCTAGAATAAAATGCACACACATTTAAAGATAATAAGCACGTTCAGAAATAATATGCTTAAGCTGCTTCTTGGGGCTATTGTGGCAGTTTGTGTCTGTTTGAGGGAGGTTGTTCCAGGGGCGCGGTGCTGCGTGCAAGAAAGCTGCGTCGCCTTGAGTACAAAGTCTACTTCTTGGGGCTATTATGGCAGTTCGTGTCTGTTAGAGGGAGATTGTTCCAGGGGCGCGGTGCTGCGTGCAAGAAAGCTGTGTCGCCTTGAGTACAAAGTCTACTTCTTGGGGCTATTATGGCAGTTCGTGTCTGTTAGAGGGAGATTGTTCCAGGGGCGCGGTGCTGCATGCAAGAAAGCTGTGTCGCCTTGAGTACAAAGTCTACTTCTTGGGGCTATTATGGCAGTTTGTGTCTGTTAGAGGGAGATTGTTCCAGGGGCGCGGTGCTGCGTGCAAGAAAGCTGTGTCGCCTTGAGTACAAAGTCTACTGCGCGGGAGACCCAGCGTTGAGCATCAACGGAGTGTAGCGTGCGAGAGGGTTGGTGGAGAGTCAACAGGTCCCGACAGATATGACGCAACCAAACTGTGTTTGCTGCGGAACATGAGCAGGAGTAGTTTGTTTATAATGCGTTGTTTCATGGGCAACTATTGCAGGTTGATAAGAACAGGTGTGCTGTGATCGTGTTTCTTAGTTCTGCTTATAATACTTATAATATAGCAGTCCATTTTTATTATCAAGGCGAGATATCACGTAGATATGTATAACATAATATTTTGGGTTTTCCGATTTTCCGATTCTGTATTCTGTTAATAGTGTGTAGATGAGAATAGGCCACGCGACACAAATGCTGTACGTGGCTCGTCGTGATTAGGGCAATGTCGTCATTACCATTGTCATCGTTGTTGTTACTGTGTCTTTATGACAAACGGCCAGATCGTTGACATTTCCTGCACTCGCGGCTGTCGCGCGACATAATCGGCGACAGCAACACGACAGTAGCTACGCCAAACAATCAAAACACCGCAACGCGGCTCAGCAACGCACCCGAATAGGTGACGATCGCCCAAAGCGGGCTCATTATTCCTCCATACATCATCGTTAATCATACGGCTCGTGTGAACACTTCCGCGCTAACAGCCGATTAACTTTTATCGAATTAACATCGACAGGTGATCGGTCATGATGTGAACTCGTAACGAAATACAATACTTCCGTGTGTCAGTGACGTTCCCGTGGGAATCGAAATGTTTTTAGTCGACACCCGGTAATCAAGGAGATGTGCGGCTTGTATTCGCTCTGACCACAGTCTGTCGCGTCAGATGAGGAGACACACTCTTGGGTAGTTAGGGTAATGCGCACGCACGGAGAAGCAAATAGCTATCAGTCTTTTTATATTAATCAACCCCGGACAAAGTGTCCCGGAGGCGGGAAGTGTGCGCTTAAGGGAAGTAGAGTTAATGTTGTGTGAAATTTGAGGCTAATGTTCTACATTATTTAGAGATGGGGAAATTTACGGTTCGCATGTCCGCCCTTATTTGATCCTTCGTTAAGTTTATGCGATGCCATTACTGAAACACGCCTCCTAACCAACTATTCATTTATGCGTGTGTATATACATATGTGTGTGTGTGTGTGTGTGTGTGTGTGTGTGTGTGTGTGCGTGCGTGCGTGCGTGCGTGCGTGCGTGCGTGCGTGCGTGCGTGCGTGCGTGCGTGCGTGCGTGCGTGCGTGCGTGCGTGCGTGCGTGCGTGCATGCGTTAACATCATCGAAATAATTTATTTTGATCGTTAGATCGGTTAATTTGATAAACCCGACAGTCAGCCTCCAAATCCAATGAACCTTTCAATGACGTTTTTTTTTCGCAAGACAAAACCCCCTCCCCGGTTCATTTTGCGAGGTCGGGTTGCGGTCAGGTTCGTTGATGTTCAATTGTGTAGTGTGTGATAACAATTGACCTTGATCTTGACCTTGACCTTGATTAGAGAGGGTAACGTGCGAAACTGAATGAGATCACTAAAATGTTGCTGTCGCTTTTTCCCGTTTCGGTTCGATCGGAAACTAATTTAATAGTTTGTCTGGTCGTTGCTGGTACTAGACAGGTTCGATTTTTTCTGCGAAATGATTCTGGAACGAGACAAGCAAAAAATCGAATTGAAGGGGGAGTTTAACCTCACATATACTAATATGTATTTCACATCAATATTACAGCTATGGTAATGGACTATCCATATAGTACGTCACGTTATTTGTTTACGTTTTGAGACCCATCCCACCCCCTTGTAACGCTTCGTAACCCTGGCGTGTACACCCCTCCCTATAATTACCTTCGTCTTGACAGCTGTGGCCAGCTTCTGTCTCGTGTGACAATGCTTGCGTTTGCTGCATCACGCTTGATCTCCTGGTGAATCTGGTATGCTTTGATGTCTATAGCAGAACCGCCAGTAAGACTGGTTCGCAAGGTAGGTCGTTCTTCAGCAACTGTTTGCTGGTGCATAGGATCGATGCCATAATCTTTCAGGTTTCTTTTTATGACATGTTTGTATCGTCTTGGCAAAGACCCCCTAACCCTAACCCGTACATAGCTTGTTTATCGTTGAAATGCTTTTGAAATTTAAAAAACGGATTAACAATTAAAGCTATCTGTCGGATGTTGACAGCTAGATGAGCCAACATTTTAAAAATCGTTACGTAGCGCTGGCCTAGAGACCCCCCACCCCAACGTAACGCTTCGTCACGCTTGCCCATAAACCCCCACCCTCTTAAACGTGACGTACTTTATGGACGACCCCTAAGGTTGTTATTCGTTGACAATATTATCTCCATTCTTCAAACTTAATGCACGCGGCTCTGACAGGTGATAGGTTATAGTACGGTTCTGCCATCTAGCGAACGCATAGACACATGTTGCGTTTAATTATTTAATACGCTAGATGGCGGTGTGGGCAGATTGCGTGTTTCATATGTATCCCCGTGGTGTCGCCACAATATCCTCACGGTGTCGGAGACGTCGTCAAATAATACTATTACTATGAAGTCAACAAACCAAAATGCATTACATACATACTTATAAAAGACTCTTAGAACAGTTGTTGGATTTAAGTTGTTATTTGTAAAATGGTCGATTTGTATCTAAAAATTTTATTTTCTGACAAATAATCATTAGTGCAGCACAATACAGTCAAACTTCAACATTATAATTGAACATCGTAAACTTCCGACACACATGTAATTTCTATATGTAAATAAACCTTGCATGAATATGCAAAATTAAGCTTCACTTGTTTATAACTTTGTTATGTTGGTTTGTAGTAACTACGAGGTGCAATGTTATTTCGTAAATGTAAATCTACAAAGGCATAACACAAACTATTTTGGAGATCCAGGTTTGTTATCAAATATACGTCTAGCTTCAAGGTGGCGCGTTTTGTGATGCGGTGAAACTATTGCATAATATTAACTTTTTAGTGCTCAAGATGTATGTGAAAAAGTTTCTTA
Source organism: Lamellibrachia satsuma (assembly GCA_033239005.1). Taxonomy (NCBI): domain Eukaryota; kingdom Metazoa; phylum Annelida; class Polychaeta; order Sabellida; family Siboglinidae; genus Lamellibrachia; species Lamellibrachia satsuma. The sequence continues at coordinate 1,311,214 of BSQZ01000099.1, read as the reverse complement.
AAGTGAAATCGTACCTTCCAAAAAGGAAATGTAAGCGACATAATTCCTACATTGTGTCGAACCTTTAATCACTTAGACTAGAGTGAATAACCAGTCGACTGTTTTATAGATGAGTATAACTATTTTGTGAGGGAATGTAATCGTATTTGTGTTTGCTATTTAATAATTCATGGGCGTAAACCATTCGCTGTACATACATACTTGTCGACTTTTGATGTCCGCAGACTTTTTTTCAGGCGTCCGTTACGTCATCTTTCCCTTAGGGAGGACTACTCAATGGGAAACAAGGATAACTATTCCGAATATTCCAGGTCGTGGGAACGTTAACACCCATCCCGGCCCACCCTATTTGTCACCATTCCTATATGCACCCCACCCTTCCTCCTGAGATGCACTTCAGGGTAGCATTTGCTAGCAAACGACAGTTTCCAGTCATCGTAAAACGTTTAATAAATGAATTGTCACTGTTGTCATTGATCACAGAAGTCTAAGCTGCGACGGACCATGTCTGAGGCAGTTAGTGTGTGATAACGGCTCGTCAGAATGTCAGCTCGCAGGCAGCGCAATGAATGACTGGGGACATTACGTGACTTCCGGGTTGATGACAGACGAATGAAGTATCAGCGGTTTTGAAACGGTACCCCATTTCAAGATTTGGTTTCCACCCTGAATAATTATTGGAAAAGGGCGCAGTTTTAATTTCTGGTTGCTGACTGGCAGCAAACACGAGTCGACGGAGGATCTCCGGGGTGCGAAGTCAGATTCCGTTTTTTTTTTGGGGGGGAATGACGTATCTTCCATAAAAAGCGGACTGGACAACAATCAAAGTGTGTAGGTTTTTTATTAACAGTATTTTATTTATTTATTGCCCACGACGGCGTTCTATGCATAACGTAATTCTTCTGAACTAAAGAAATTTCACAACTTAAAAACTGGCGACCCCTAAAAACAACCCTATGTGTGCGCTATAAACGACGAAAGGTCCAACAAATACAACCAAGCAAGCACTGGACTATAACCCACAAGGAAAGAGAAGACAAGGAAAGCCAAAAATCAACTGGAGACGCTCCACACTACAAGATCTTGATAAAGTGGGGGTCACCTGGCAAGAGGCCAAAGCTCTAGCCCAGAAGAGAGTGAGGTGGAGAAACATGGTTGACGCCCTATGCTCCTGAAGGGGCCAAGAGGATTAAGTAAGTAAACAACGACGAAGAGTGGAAGAAGATAGAAGAATGTCTTAAGTGATTATTTGTGCTATACACATAGGTATCCCGTCCTTGGGAGCGCTCAAAACACTTTACATTTCACCCCTGGCAGACCTGTTTCTTCCAACATCAATTCGACTTCTCATAAAAAAATTCAACCACGCTGCAATTACTACTCATATATTCAGCTGATTTAAATGAGAAAATGTGGAGTGAACGAAATTGTCCAAACTTCGAAATGCAGCAAGAGGATTTGAATCCAGGTCCTTTCGATTGAGAGTCCGAAGTTTCTAACAACTACGCTACAAAACTACGCCCCATCAAACAAACGCGCATCTTGTTGCCCCAAGCAACACTGGTTTGTCGGGACCAACCACGTTGCGCACGTCGACGTGAGAACGCGTGAACGTGCGAGCGTGCGCGCGAACAAACTAGGACGCGACGCAATAAACGTTAGCGGTGATATCGTTAGCGCTGTCGCCGTTGTCAGCGAGGTCTCCGCGTTTGTTTATACAACAATGCCGACTGAAATATGGCCGCCACGCTAGCGCGCGCGGTAGCGGACCTTCTATTGACCCGACCGATTATTTACGGCTTTAATCATCGGCGAATAAAAAGTAATAACAATTATTAAGCCGTCGGGAGAGTTTCGATTAAACGATTGTTTGTTCTGCGCGGTCGCGACGATAAAAAGCGACGCTGGCTGTTCGAGTGATTTTATGGCGGCCGAGCGAACAGACGCGGCCCTGCGATAACGGGGCCGGAGTGTACTCCCGTTTCATGGTCCGTCCACGCATCGCCAGCCGTTTCCGTCTACACCAATCCCAGAAAATAACTTCATTTAAAGGTGCATAGTCTGTTCGTTGTTGTCGTAAAATAATATAAATAGATGAAATAATGTTAAAACTGTAAACCACTTACTATATAATATTTTAACATCCTGACCTGTGTTTTAATGAAAAACATTTAAAAGATATAATTTCACCGTTATCAGTTTGTACATATCCCCGCTGCTGTTCAGCATGCGATGTAAACACGACATTCGTGTCGAAACATTCAATTTAAATATATAACGGTCAGCATCTTAAAAAACAACGAAACAATGATGGTTCTTTGACACACATATGCCTGGTCTATACGTCTAAATGGATACATATTATGTTATATATCATGGTTGTTATATTATATACATATCATGGTTATTATATTATATATCATGGCTTTACGATACAAACGATCAGACTGCGTATCTTTAAAGCTCGTACATTTGCGTTAAAAGTTCTTATACAGCGCGTTATCAAGTTTGTGATTGCAGCTGTGCTTAACACTTCACACCCTGGCAGACATGTTCATTCCAACATTAACTGAAGCACCTGGAAAGCTTTCACCCACGCAGTGATTAATGCGCGAAAGTTCTAACGTGATTCGACCACTGTAGCCAGTTACTCTTTTTAATGCAATTGCACATCCATTTATGCAATATTTATTAGTTTAATTTTTCATTAAATAAATAATAAAAATAATAAAAGTGCTTATATAGCACCCGATCAATCGAGAATGCTCATAGTCGCTTTACATACATAGGAGTATTTTACAGGCCATACAATTGCTAAGAGAATAATTATACTGAGAATAGTATACACAATTGCTAAATATAAAAAAAGCTACTAACACTATTTTAAATATAGTTTGTAAAACAAATAAAAGTAAGAAAATAATCATGAAACTGCCAACAAATTAAATATACTAAAATATTCTAAAAACTACTTTAAATATATTAATTTATACATGTAAAACTCTGAATATAACCATAAAAACGCTTAATACAATTATAAAAAGCTATTCTTAAGAACTATACTTTAAATAAGTTCAGTAATACAAGTGAAAATAAAAGAATGACCATAAATATGCTAAGAAACTAATATATGCAATATCTAATGGATGCACATAAAATGTTCTCATCGGTGAGTTATAAAAAAGCTTGTTTAAAAAGGTGAAACTGCCTTTCGCACTTTTAATTAGTTCATGCTGCAGATAAGGTGGGAAATCTGCATCAAGAGGGATGCAAAAAAGATGGACAAGGATAACAAATGTAGGGAGCAGGCTCCCAGCAGGGTGAAGTGGAGAAGGATATTAGCTTGGGTGGTGCAGCAGTACATGAAATATTTCACTCCTTCAGTTGAGCAACAATAAAAACACTTGCGGCCGCCGAGACAGCGTTAACATTCGTGCATGTGAGCGAGTATTATGTGTGTGTGCGTGCGTGCGTGCGTGCTTGCGTGAGTGAGTGAGTGCGTGCTTGCGTGCGTGCGTGCGTGCGTGCGTGCGTGCGTGAGTGCGTTTGCGAGTGTTTTGGCGCGCGCGAGTTAAATATATTTTCAATTATTAATCGGGAGTGGATAGTTATACAATTTTTATCTATATATTTTATCTTCGCTAGGATTGTTAAACTCATTTTCAATTATTAATCGGTAGTGCATAGTGATACCATTTTTATTTATACGAATCTTGTACCCATTACAGGTCTCAGATGAAACGTTTTTCAACGCGTGCTGCCTTTTTACGACTGTCGTAAAACCCCAGTAAATTTGATTACAAAACCACGGCCTCACAAGCTTTGTCGAGTCAATGATCCGAACATGCAGTAGTCTTTTGTAATGCTGTTCCGATACTTTGCTGCACTTCCGGTCAACTGCCAGAAAGCGGCGCGTTGACGACAATAGCAGACGACAATAAACCGACTGGTGACACAACATTGATTTAATGCGGCAATAATCGTGCACAATCCACCACATTGACGACGTGTTCTCAGCCTTTAATCATGTTTCCGCAATCGCACAATGCACAAGTGATAAAGATCCAACACCAACAAAACTACACAAAGAATAAATATGGCGCCTGCATCGTAGCCTTTGCCGTCAACTGCATCTGTTCAAACCGAATGCCTGGGTATTGCCTTACCACGGGAACTGATATCATAAAAGTAATGACTATGAAATAAAATACCATTGCATAATTTTATTATTTTACTGGGATAATTCCGATGTCGTTCATTTCACACCCGAGTCGCTCCTCCGAAGCAGACTGGATATTTAAATGTTGACCTATGATGGTCCATCAGCGTTTGACTCAAAGTTGCCTTTGAGCTACGACATCACTGTGTGTAGATCCTTCGTTAGGGTTAGTAACTGCAGTAACTACATTTAATAATATACTGTTTTATTGTTTAGTGTTGTGTTCGGTTAGTGTTTGGTTAGCGTTTCAGTTGTTAGTGTTTTATTAATTAGTTCTTGATTAATGTTCCATACGTAAGTGAATGGTTAATTTTACATTGGTTGTTGTTTGGTTAGTGTTTCTTTGGTTAATAATTGGTTAGTGTTTCATTGTTGGTTAGTGTTTGGTTAGTGTGTCGTTGGTTAATAATTGCTAGTGTTTCATTGGTAAGTGCTTGGTTATGTAGTGTCTCATTGGTTAATGACTTAGTTGGTGTTTCATTGGTTAACGTTTATTGGCTAGTGTTTCACTGGTCCATGATTGGTTAATGTTTCATTAGTCAGTGGTTGTTTATTGTTTCATTGGTTAGTATTTAATTGGTTATTCACACATTGGTTAGTGATTTACGAAACTAAATGCTGATATTGCAAACGTTCATTCATTCAAGTATTAAGTTAGTATAATTTTCATTTCGTCAACTATCAAAACCTTTCAACATTTCAGTCACACTGTGCAGCCGATCTCCGGGGGTCGTTAAACTGGCGATGGCGATGGAGAACGGGCGAGAATGACAGACCTGACCCCGTGCTATATGTGAGCGAACGGACCACCTCTAGAAGCCAGCCCCGCCACCCGTGAGTGAAGCCGACCACCAAGCTGACGTCGCCGACAATTAGGATCCCGTGGACATAGCGATTTCAGCGATTAGTAGGCCTACGTCGACTCGACGTCGAGAGAATAAACAACAGCAAAATGCTGTTATGCCTGTGCCGTGCCGTGCCGTGCCGTGCCGTGCCGTGCCGTGCCGTGCCGTGCCCGTGCCCGTGCCCGTGCCCGTGCCCGTGCCCGTGCCCGTGCCAGTGCCCGTGCCCGTGCCCGTGCCCGTGCCCGTGCCCGTGCTCTCTGCTCTCTGCTCTCTGATCGCTGATTTATGCTCTATGCTCTTTGTTTCCTTTTCTGCCTACCCCCCTCCTTTACCACATTTTACCACTATTTAAGACAAAATATGCAGTTTCGTCTGCTACCATCAATGATTCAGGTTTTACAAAGTTATTTTTGACATTGTGTTACCCGCGACCACCAAGTCGTCGCCATGTGCAGGGTAAAACGAGATTTTCGAAAGCCCTTTTACACTTGTTTACGTTCATTACGCGCCTTGAATTCAGTGGCCGTCATTAAGTGAATAATCACAGATAGCAAGTCGACAACGCCGATCTCCATTCGCACCGTCATCGCGTCAGTCTCAAATTGGCGGTGACAACGCGAGAGCTGATTACACCCCGCCCTGGCGCGGCGCGTTCTTGTTGCGCGACCTTTGAACCGTGCGAGGTTTATCCCGAGGCGGAATTAATCACAGTGAAACCATTAAGTGGGACCGCTTTGGGGGTTGCAATGATCATGCGAGAACATTAATTGTAACATATAACTAAATTAAACAATATTGAACAAGTTTTCCATACAAGGCCAATATAGATATGAGATATTTGTCAATTTTGTTTTTAAACATCTTAACGCTGTTACCGTTTACACAATCTGTACATAACATTAATAATCTCTGTGAGAATTAGTGCTTTTTGATATATCTACGTTGATCCTTCACTAATGTCACTGGTACTAACGGAATAATACATTGGTGGACAAACCTCTTTGATTCGTTAACTGAAGGTTTTGTAAAAGTTTTTCAATCTATCTCTCGTTAATTTTCTATCTACATTTCTTAAAATGTGTGTCAGTGTGCGTGCGTGCGTGCGTGCGTGCGTGCGTGCGTGCGTGCGTGCGTGCGTCAGTCCGTTCGTTTGTATGTATGTTCCCCTTCTCTCAAATGATATAAATCCCCACATATGGTGGAATTGCTTATAGAGCTTCCGTTTATATATCGAAACCTTGCTTCCCACGTCCGGGAAGTTTGATAAGCGACGTCCTTCTACCTTCTAGGCATACCCCTACACCGCTGGATTTAATCAACGTGCGATGTTGACTTTTACTCGAGTTGACCGTTGCAAGAAAGGTCCCGACGGATGCCAGGTAGACACGCCACGCTTGTCAACCCAGACCACGTACGCTTCTTGCGTCCAGAGAAGTGCATCCGAGTTCGCCAATTAATAAGCCGACATCAGTAATTTTATTCGACAGGAAAACACTTGTACTCCTGAGGCAAAATTAGCACATTTAACATGTTGGCCTCTTGGTGAAATTTGGTGCAGATGTGAAGATGTGTAGAGTTTTGGTCGTGAGGCTCCCGGCACACGTGTAGTTAACATTGGACGACTGCCAAATGTTATTAGGATCAGTCCTGTTAAGGCAATTCCTTTTAGGACAATTTCTGTTAATGAAGACACATTTATTTCTTTATTTGTATAATTGCCAACTATTCATGTTGCGGAAACTTTCTACCCGAATGTTGCTTCGACTGCAGTATGTAGTATAACTTTCTATATATGTTACTATATATAAAAATGTAGATTGTTATATATATATATATATATATATATATATATATATATATATATATATATATATATATATATATATATATATATATATATATATATATATATATATATATATATATATATATATATATATATATATATATATATATATATATATATATATATATATATATATATTGAAATGAAAAGTTTTTGTAACATGAAATAAAAATATTGCTGTTGCATTAAATAAAACAGGTATTTTATTATAATGCGGAGTGAAAGTGTTCTTCTTCGTTTAGGAATACTTACTGTCACACATGAGACGGATGTTTCGTCGGGCTGCATGATGCTAGTGTATATCAGTATATAGCTGGTGCATCGCATCGGATTAGTTCTGTCTTGCCAGCACTGGTCCGTCCGGACGCGACGCGTCTAAAATAACTACGACCGTGTTTGCCGGTGTCGACGGGTTTAAGAAATGCAGAGCGACTGTCTCTGATGTGCGTTTGTTCCATAACCAGGCGACTGGCCAAATGTAAGTGAATCTACGGATGATTAAACATCGTGGGCTCTGACCATCAGTAGTATCCGTCTATCTCGGGCGACGATGGAGCTGTGACATACGTTACAACAGTGTTTTGTACAGCATCTACTGTAACTAAAAAGTCCGATTTGCGAGTGGCAGTCTCTGTTGCGGATGACACAGGTGTAGACAGTTTGATGTAGAGGCGTGGATGTCGATGGCCTTTCTCACCGACGCTCTCTCTTCTCCTTCCACAGTTTGTTTCTTCTTTCTTCTGCCTTCCTCATACCACTCTGCACAGCCTGTCACCAGTTGGTGTGGTCTGCTGCAGCAGATTCCAGGACTCCTTGCTGATATGAGCAGTTTTTATATATCGGTTGCAAGCATCCCTGAACCGCAGAGCTGGCCGGCCGACACGCCTTGCATCAGAGGCAAGCTCAGAGGACGTCCTGTGGAATACGCCCATCCTCCGTGCGGCAGACACTACCAAGCCAACGTAGACGTCATTGGCTTAGCAGGGCGAACATGCTGGGAATGTCTGCACGCTCAAGGTTATCCTTGTATGGTGTTTGTTCCTGCTGGTGATGCCAATTATGCATATGAGGCATCGGAGATAGAAATTGTTGAGACGTTTTTTCTTCTGTTTCGCATATGTTGCCCACGTTTCGCTGCCGTAGATGGTGCTTCGGACACAAGCTTGGTATACACTCTAGTCTTGGGTGTTCTCAGTGAGCATACTGTTCTCCCACACCCTCTTTGGTAGCCTTGACATGACAGATGCTGCCTCTCCGGTATGCTTATTTATATGTATTATTTATATTTATTATTAATATTTATGCACGTCGAGGGGTGTGTGAACTCTTGCACCACTTTCAGAGTGTGGTCATCAATGCTGATGGCTTTGAGCTTTGCTGGCTTCTTGACCCTTGATCTTTTTCAGGCTTATAGTTCTGTGCACGTTGGTCTCTGAGCCTCTGGAGGCACTCTTCAGTATGCGATATTAGCGCTGCGCCATCAGCGAAGAGCATTTCCCTGATCAGCACCTGTCGTGCTTTGGGTTTCGCACGCAGATGGATCGGGTTAAACAGCTTGCATCAGACACTTTCTGAAGATGAGCCAAAGGTATAGGAAAGCAGCATGAAGAAGAATATCCCAAACAAGGTTTGTGCAAAGACGCAACCCTGCTTCACATCATTGCGAATTGGGAATGACTTCGAAGATGATCATCGTACTGCACTGTGTCTAATCGTAGGCAGCAGCTTAGGGGGACATGCAGTCTTCTAGAGGAGTATAAAGAATCTTCTCTGCTGACCAGGTCAAAGGCCTTTGTCAGATCGAGAAAGACGATGTACAATGTTGACCACAATAAGGGGAAAGACTTCCCCACTCCACTGAGCAGGGAGATTCCTCTGTAGTTGTTGCAGTCACTACAATCTCCTTTATTCTTGTACAGGATGACAATGGCGTCACGCATGTCTTGAGGCAGCGAGCCTTCTCCCCAACACAGGCAGAGAAGCTTGTAAAGATGCCTCATCAGGTGCCTTGCTACAGGCTTAGAGAGTCAGTGGCTCCACTGAGCTCTTCCAAAGCTCCCCCATGACTGGCAGTCCCCCGAAACCATCCAGGGCTGTATCTGTGGCAACAGTTTCTCTGGAGTAAAGTTCGACATAACGCTCGGCCCATCTCTCCATTTGTTTGTTGCGGTCGGATATATATATATATATATTAAAAACTGGAGATCTTCAGAAAATTCTAGCTTAAACAGAATCTATGAATGGAATAAAAATTCTATGGATGCGATGAAGATTCTAAAATAGAAAAGGTGAAACTTCTCTATACATAATTCATATCCATTGGTGAAGATGTTAGGGATAGAAATAAGTTCCAGTTGCTGCATTGAGGCACTGAGGAAGTGCCCTGGGGTGAAGGGTTTCGCTCGTCTTTCGTTTTCTTCGTCGTTGTTCAATTCCGATCGTCCGTCCGTCCGTCCGTCCGTCCGTCCGTCCGTCCGTCCGTCCGTCCGTCCGTCCGTCCGTCCGTCCGTCCGTCCGTCCGTCCGTCCGTCCGTCCGTCCGTCCGTCCGTCCGTCCGTCCGTCCGTCCGTCCGTCCGTCCGTCCGTCCGTCCGTCCGTCCGTCCGTCCGTCCGTCCGCCAACGGACAGCGGTAGCAGACGGCGTCCAGCGCCGTCTCATTAGCGTTCAAAGAGCGATTCTCTTCGCCGGCCGATGCACGCCTCATTTGGCCTCGAAGACGATGAGTTGGGCCCTCGAGTCGACGGGCGGACGCCGTCGCAACTTAATTGTCGCTGGCCAGCGATGGCGTCGCGGCCAGCTCACGCGGTGCATTCGAAACACTTCCGGCACTCGGGAGGAGCAATTAGCGGGCACGATCGCTTCGTGGCGCTACGTGAGAGGGAATACTGGAAGACGACTAATGTGGCTCGTTAGAGACGATTTGGCGTAGACAAAAATTTCCTTTCTTACTTTCTCTCACTTCTTCTCCGTCTCCGTCTCCGTCTCCCTCTCCCTCTCCCTCTCCCCCTCTCTCTCTCTCTCTCTCTCTCTCTCTCTCTCTCTCTCTCTCTCTCTCTATCTCTCTCTGTGTCATTCGTGAGACTATGGTCACCGATGGCGGGACATGATCTTGCAAAACACTTATTAAATATAAACTGTGTTAGGCATTTAATGGCTCGTTGAGCGATAATAGGTTCCCACTGTGCGATAGTTCTCGCGGGAATTTCACTTCTTTTCGTCGCCGCGGGCTCGTCGATAATTTCACCAATTCTCTCCCCACTCGCCGCGTCTCCCACGGGGAGAGACGTCGACAAGGCTAATTGTGTCCGACGGACCGTGAGCGTCCGGGGAAGGCAGAACGATAATCGCCCGGTCGCTGGCTCGCCGACAGCTTATCGGAGGCCTCGCTGCGGTAAATGCAATTTAGGAACCATTTACGTAGCACTTGCCAATGAGGTCTGCATCAGAGCGAGGCCTATCGTCCACGCGTTCATTCGGATAGATACGTTAAAGTGGCCGCGATATGGAGTCGTCTCAGTTTACCGCATGCAACGTCGAGGCAACATTATGACATAACTTGCATTAGAGAATTTCGAAGTAACCCTCAGGATTGTATTCTACGGAATAATTTGCTTTAGACTAAATATGATGCTAGATATACTTGTTGCATGTCACAAGATTGTAACTGCTTTGTACATGTCTATAAATGTACTGTTTTGTTTTGTTGTATTTTGCTATATTTCATTGTATTTACTTTTATGACTTCTGTGCACGTTCATGATTTGCGGTATTATAGGTCACAAGTGTATGCAGTTGCACGATGGCGCGCGCAATTAAAAGTGTCTGAAAAGTGTTCCCCTCAGCATATTTCAACATCACTAAGCCAAACAGCGCACGTCATGCACGTCATACGTCAGAACACATGAATCTCCCACTACAATTCGACCTAATTACCGTGAAAAATGTATCTTTAAATGTATCGTCATATGATTTAGGCGTGATTAAAAGGTGCACGTATTTAATTGTTATATGTGTATATGAATGTAAAAACACAGGTATGGTCTTTTGTCGAAACATCGGTCATTGTTGTTGGCATTACAATAGGTTTCTTCGAATATATATATATATATATATATATATATATATATATATATATATATATATATATATATATATATATATATATATATATATATATATATATATATATATATATAGAGAGAGAGAGAGAGAGAGAGAGAGAGAGAGAGAGAGAGAGTTTTGTGTAAATTAGATTGGTAAGCAATCGAAAAACTGGGAAAACTGAAAGGTGTGGTGTCAGGGGTTATAGATACAGGGGTTATGGTGGCAGAGGTTATAGATCGCCGGACCCGCTATCGAAAAGACAGATATTCGAATCCTCCGCTGCCGGTCCGAAGCCTGGGTAATTTCTTTCACTTCGCGTTGCCTTAGTTCACTCAGCTGCGTAATTGAGTGCATCGCTGTAGTTAGTGGTGTGTATATATGTGAACGAATAGCGCAGTGTAATTCAGTGTGGCTGAATACTTGTAGTATTCTGAATGCGTGTAGGAATCCGTGGCTCGGCCCTTCGCTATATATGTATACGTAGATACGTTGGTGTAGGTAGTGGTATTACATGGGCAGTGGTATTACATTGGTAGTGGTATTACATAGGTAGTGGTATTACATGGGTAGTGGTATTACACGGGTAGTGGTATTACACGGGTAGTGGTATTACATGGGTAGTGGCATTACACGGGCAGTGGCATTACACGGGTAGCGGCATTACATGGGTAGCGGTATTACATGGGTAGTGGTATTACACGGGTATTGGTATTACACGGGTAGTGGTATTACAAGGGTAGTGGTATTACACGGGTAGTGGTATTACACGGGTAGTGGTTTTACACTGATAGTGGCATTACACGGGTAGCGGCATTGCACGGGTAGTGGCATTACATGGGTAGTGGCATATTTAATGTGCACATTTAGTCACAATTGCCTTCATTTTGTAAAATGAACGTCGCTGTCGAGTCGTGGTTATTCTGTTGTTGTAGTGCGTCCGGATGAGAGGAAGCATTGGTGGCGATTATTTGACACCAAAACTGCCCTGCAATTAGGCTGCTAAGTATGACAGTAACAATCAGTATATCTGTCATGTGGGTTCTGTTACATGGGTTATGTCAGTGCATCGAGCAGCAGTATTTGGTCGGCCCTGTACCTCCAGATAAGGAGTTGAATCACGAGTTATTTGTGTTTCTTCTCTTTGTTTTAGTTCCACGGGCCGATGCTCAAAAGCCGTGTGCGTGCGTGCGTGCGTGCGTGAGTGAGTGTGTGTGTGCGTGTGTGTGTGTGTTTATATATATATATATATATATATATATATATATATATATATATATATATATATATATATATATATATATATATATATATATATATATATATATATATATGTATATATATATACAGTAATTGCAGAACTTCTGATAAGCCAACTGGAATACACACACACACACACACACACACACACACACACACACACACACACACACACACACACACACACACACACACACACACACACACACACACACACACACACACACACACACACACACACACACACACACACACACACACACACACACACACACACACACACACACACACACACACACACACACACACATTTTAACATATTCACACTGCCATATAGCATTTACACAATCAATATGCATGCTTTGTTCCGTTCATTTATTATCTGTGAACATTTTTATTTTCTTATATCCAATATGTAGCCTGTACTATTCTTTTACTGGTGCTTCTTCGTGTTCTCTTGTTCTTCTGCCTTCCATAAGTGTGAGAAACAAACACTTTTACAAATACTCCTTACGGGTTACGTTCAAACGTGGCACGGCCATTACTTTCAGCGGATGACGGTGGGACGGTGGGACAATATTATGGGTCAGCTTGAATAAACCATTGATGGCTCAAGTGCCCGAGTATCAATTCTTTACTCTTTCGTTCTATAGAGTAATCATTATTATGAATTTATTAAACATCTTCGTGAAAGTAAAATGCTGTTTAATGCTGACGTAAGCCGATAAGGCCGTTGCTGACAATGGGCGAAAATAGGTGAAGTTTTCGATCCAGGATGCGCGTTCGCTCACAAATATTAGAATTGTGTCAGTGTATGGGGATTATCAATACAATGTCGAAATCGCAATTTTTTTTATTGATAACACGCATTGGAAACTTACTGATTAATAGTTTATATGGAGCAACGAAGACATTTGCATCGTGGTTTGAGATAGCGTCCAAGCGTTGTACGCTCGAAGTGACATTCTATGTCAACGGCCTTGACCTGACCTATGCCAATATTTGGCAGACTTCGTTCACAGACCCATATATAAAACAGTGGTTGCGTCGATTTTCCAACAACGAATGACTTGCCCGTCTGTCAGCGCTATCATTAATCATAAACATGATTAATGGCAACAGAAATACAATTCGATTTAATTAACAGTGGGTGAACAACCCTTCACCACGGTTCGCAAGGATGGGTTTATAAAAATATAGTTTCAGCTGCTCTGACAAAACATTTGTGAGTTGACGGCATTATTTATGAAACATATTTTTTGCTCAATGCTAAATGTAGCTGTGCTGGAACCGTACACTCTGCTGGAACATGCATATCAAAAAATGGAGTATTAGTTCATTATAAACATCATACACCATAAGCATTAAATAAAGACGTTTTTCAAATTTGGCGTATCCAGCAGCTCCAATTAATAATACTGCACATGTGTTGTGTGTACATATTTAGTACGTAGGCTCTTCAGAGTAATTACCATTATTATTATTATTATTATTATTGTTATTATTATTATTATTATTGTTGTTTTTGTTATTGTTATTGTTATTTTTATTGTTGTCGTTGTCGTTATCATTATTATTATTATTATTATTTGATCAAACAACTGAGACAGGTCACATCGTTCTTAAACCATACCTACTGCGAGTCTCGTAAATACAGTAATATCTTCACCAATCATGCAGCGTAATGTTCCTACTAACGAGCGCAACGTTATGAAACGATATCCCTATAAAATCGAAAAAAAACTCGCCAATTTCCGGGTACACGAGACATTAAGCGACGTCTCAGTCGCCGCCAACAATGCCATCGAGAAAGAATCGATGGTGGCGCCATTAAAAGACATGATGAATTCGTCGCAAGTTGACAGCCGCATTTTGACCACCATTCTTTCGCCGACAGACGCGAGCGTCGCTAATGATGCGATGAAAGTGGGACGGGACGCGCGATTTGTGTTGTACCGTGATGCACCGCGGCGCACAAGCATCTACTAATTGCCGAACGAATTGTCGCCCGCGACCTTGCGTCAATCGCGGACGACGCAGTGTCTTTGTGGCGGTGTTTAACGAGCCGATATTTCTGTCCCGCCAGCGTAATTTGTTTGGTGTTGCACTCTGCCGTCACGAGCGATGATGCATCGCCCCGATCGACATGGCGTGCGGACACAGAACGGCGTGCTTTGTCATTATCGGCTTTTGTTGTGGCACGTGCGCGCGCGCGTGTGAGCGTGCGTGCGCGTGAGTGTGTGAAATAATATTGGTGCAACTCTATATATATATTCGCTTTCCTCCACCCGTGTCACGCTCTCTTTGTTAGCTGTTATATATATATATATATATATATATATATATATATATATATATGACAAAGATGTATTTCCACTCCGCCAATCGTTCTTGAAGGTCTGCTACTACCGACAGGTCGTCTGTCTATATATAGCAACTTGCGGAAAATGTTCTTCGTATTCGTTTTAATGCACATTAAACTACTGTGTTTGCCCGTCTTTTTCGGAGGTCGGACAACGGACAATTCAGTATGTTGTATCTTAATGCCGATCTTACAGCATACTGTTGTATCCTAGTGCCGATCTTACAGTATAATGTTGTATCCTAGTGCCGATCTTACAGTATAATGTTGTATCCTAGTGCCGATCTTACAGTATAATGTTGCATCCTAGTGCCGATCTTACAGTATAATGTTGCATCCTAGTGCCGATCTTACAGTATAATGTTGCATCCTAGTGCCGATCTTACAGTATAATGTTGCATCCTAGTGCCGATCTTACAGTATAATGTTGTATCCTAGTGCCGATCTTACAGTATAATGTTGCATCCTAGTGCCGATCTTACAGTATAATGTTGTATCCTAGTGCCGATCTTACAGTATAATGTTGCATCCTAGTGCCGATCTTACAGTATAATGTTGTATCCTAGTGCCGATCTTACAGTATAATGTTGCATCCTAGTGCCGATCTTACAGTATAATGTTGTATCCTAGTGCCGATCTTACAGTATAATGTTGCATCCTAGTGCCGATCTTACAGTATAATGTTGTATCCTAGTGCCGATCTTACAGTATAATGTTGCATCCTAGTGCCGATCTTACAGTATAATGTTGTATCCTAGTGCCGATCTTACAGTATAATGTTGCATCCTAGTGCCGATCTTACAGTATAATGTTGTATCCTAGTGCCGATCTTACAGTATAATGTTGTATCCTAGTGCCGATCTTACAGTATAATGTTGTATCCTAGTGCCGATCTTACAGTATAATGTTGTATCCTAGTGCCGATCTTACAGTATAATGTTGTATCCTAGTGCCGATCTTACAGTATAATGTTGCATCCTAGTGCCGATCTTACAGTATAATGTTGTATCCTAGTGCCGATCTTACAGCATAATGTTGTATCCTAGTGCCGATCTTACAGTATAATGTTGTATCCTAGTGCCGATCTTACAGCATAATGTTGTATCCTAGTGCCGATCTTACAGCATAATGTTGTATCCTAGTGCCGATCTTACAGCATAATGTTGTATCCTAGTGCCGATCTTACAGCATAATGTTGTATCCTAGTGCCGATCTTACAGCATAATGTTGTATCCTAGTGCCGATCTTACAGCATAATGTTGTATCCTAGTGCCGATCTTACAGCATAATGTTGTATCCTAGTGCCGATCTTACAGCATAATGTTGTATCCTAGTCCCGATCTTACAGTATAATGTTGTATCCTAGTGCCGATCTTACAGCATAATGTTGTATCCTAGTGCCGATCTTACAGTATAATGTTGTATCCTAGTGCCGATCTTACAGTATAATGTTGTATCCTAGTGCCGATCTTACAGTATAATGTTGTATCCTAGTGCCGATCTTACAGTATAATGGGAACACCTGAACCATTGGAAAAGCGCGACAATCTTCGCCACGCATCCCCCGGTCCATTACGTGCATATGATGCTATAGACAACCACTAACAACTGAAGTATATCTACCCCGTAAGGGTCGTAGACCTCAAATACACCATTTTCACTGTTCAGCGTCAACTTTCAGGGTAAAAACAAATCCCGGGAAATGTCTTTAACGTCTCAAACTCAATGGCACTACGATCGTCCACCGTGAACCTAAAATACTTATCTGCGCCCCGCTCTCGTCGCTGTCTATCGGAACTGACGCAAACGTTCACGCGTGAACGACAGATATACGGCAGTCGCAGAAGCGACGCGAACGTCTCCATCAGCTGAGAAACTCGATCATGTCTTTCGACGTCAGCCGAGGTCTGCGATAAAGCAATAATATTATTGATGGGTGATTGATCGTGATCCCGCGGGCTGGCCCGAGGAGTCGTAATCGTCTCCGCTGTCCTGGCGTTTCTCCCGGCGCATCAGAGACCAGAGAACGCGACAGATTGGCTTAAAGAGAAAGCCCCGGGAGTATCATTGATGACGACAGGCGATTTTCTGGGACAGCGATGTGACACTTGCAAATTTCTAATAGCTGTTGGAAAAATGACCACCTTTTATCCCAGAACGGCTTGAGCCGAGATCGGTATTAATCCCATCGTTGGCGATCAGGACGATTGCACAAAAATGGATAGCGTTTTACTTGGAAGGCTGTAATATTTCTTTAATCGTGAACACAGTTTAAAAATAGTGTCATCTGCAGCAATGGGCTCCGTGTGGCACGAGAACGTGTATATATATATATATATATATATATATATATATATATATATATATATATATATATATATATATATATATATATATATATATATATATATATATATATATATATATATATATATATATATATATATATATATATATATATATATAAATATTCATGGATTTAACATATTCTCACTGCTAGCATTTATACTATCAGTAGATAATTTGCGCCATTTGTGTATCGTCCTCTCTGATAATTAATACTTTCTGATCCAATCTTCACTATTTCTTAACTAACAGTACTTAGTGTCCTATTGGTACTGTCATTAAGTGTGAAATGAGTACCGAGCGACCCCTGGTGTCCGTCAAATGAGCAGAGTGCATATTTAGAAAATAAAGAAAGCGTGTGATAGAATCCCAAGGTTGCTTGGCTGAGTAGACGATACACAATCTCCCGCTTACCCCAAACTATAGTCACTTCTTCCCTCCCTTCAGATTGGTAACATGAATAGAGGAGAAACGTGGACGGAGAACATAAAGCGTAGGAAAGAACGGCCATCGACTACGATGTTTCTACATCAACCTGTAGTTTATGTAACAGAGACTTTCATTCAAAGTTCGGACTTTTTAGTCAAAGCAAATGTTGATCTGCGGAACATTAGTCATCCTGCCAGTGAGTTGGGTGTGTAGTATGACCCATTATCAGACACGATTACTTCTAGACAGTCAAGTTCTCCAGCTGAAGCAAGGCAAGCTATGTTTATGTTATAGATGATAGTTCTCTCATTAACCGGGTCGGTCAATAACTGGGACATTGGTTCAGCTGGTACAATATCATTATTGGAATCTCAGTCACTGACCGTCCCGGTGAGAATACTGGCAAAATGAAGACAGTAAGTGTTAACACATAAGAAACGTTTTTATGATGACTAAGAAGTAGATGAAGAAGACAACTATGATGTACTGCTTTGATTATAAATAAATACCCTCCTACCTCTCTCTCTCTCCCTCTCCCTCCCTCCCTCCTCCCCCTCCCCCCTCTCTCTCTCTCTCTGTCTCTCTCCCCCTCTCCCTCCCCGTCTCTCCTAAAGCGGCAGAACAGTCCCACCACCCTTTCTCCCTGCTGGGGATGTAACCCTCTAACGTCACCCGACCCGGCGTTGACACTAACCACGCGCGGAGCTCGATCCCCGCTATGTTATTAAACCGCCATCACATGCCGCCCACGTCCTGTTGCTGGCAATTAACGCGCGCTGGAAGTCAGTCGGTTATTACGCCGCCATAAAACACTATTCCCGGTAGCTTTGTTCTAGCGCTGCCGACTCGATAAGGCAGCTAAAGTACCGCGTGGAAGACAATGTGCAGACGTCCGTTCCTCGCACAAACACCGCCGTCTGTCGATGCCTTATCATCCACAGAGCCGTTAGCGGCTTGGAAGGTGTTGTTTGGCGCAGTTACGAACAGTAAGCGCTGTTTAATAGCCGCCAGATTTGTGCCGAGCACGAACGCCGTAAACATTTCATTTAAGTTCGTTACCCGGGATACGTCACGACCTTTGCCTATTGTGCAAGTCTTGGACGTAAATGAAAATGACGTTGGTGTGAAACAATGTTCTGCTAGGGTTGGGTAATTTTCACCAATTCTCCAATTCCAACTCTTAGACCAATTTCAAGTTATTGCAAAGTGTCTAAATTTTACGGCTAGCAAATTGTATTCACGACAAAGGTATCTACGTTGTTTTTAATCTTCGTAAGTGTATGCATACATAGGTATTCCTGTACAATTCACGCACCAACAGCTTTACAAAATCCTAAAATGGATATATTTAGAGAAAAACATGATCTAACCTCTGAGAAGTCAAGGACAATTTTACACCAGGTATATAATTTGCTGTCGATTAGTTTGTAGAACAAATTCTAACCGTTTTGTACATACGCATCACACATGTTTAGTTCGGTCCAATATATTTTTTTATGTTTTTAACATCAGCCGACGCATGCGCACACGCACGCACACGTACTGCAGTATCGACATCCGGTTCCTGGCAGCGGAAAAGTTCTGAGAAAATCCTATCGCAATCACACAGCACGAAACGCGGCGGTACCGGAAGGGGAAAAAGCGCGCTGACGATAAGTTGTCAATCGATATTCCTACAGCATCGTGTGACACTGCAACGAGCAATGAACGATAAGTGAAAGTCCACAAGGATTAACGTTCAGTAGCATTTTATATTCATATCATACGTTGCGCATACACATTCGTATAACGTTCATAAGTTAACTAGATACGTACCGATATTATAGGTGACATGACAACACGGACTGGCATTATAATGTGACGAAATGGAGTGATATTCTAACGTGATGATACAGCGTGATATGCTATTATGACGACATGGGGTGATATTCTAACGTGACGAAATTGGGTGATATCGTGACGAAATTGGGTGAACACAGAGCAATATCTTAACGGGACAGCATAGAGTGATTTCTAACGTAACAACATGGAGTGATTTTCTAACGTAACAACATGCAGTGGTATTCTAACGTAAAAACATGGAGTGACATTCTAACGTACTCTACGTAGCTTTGCAAATCCATGGTGAAGCTTGCGTAGAAAAGAAGATATCATGGTCACTTTATTGTGACTGTTTTCTGAATTGACTCTGGGTTACATAATGAAGTGATCGATCGATTAATTCACAGTGACCGTGTGCAAGTGTATGTGTAAGTGTATTTGCTGGTGTGAGTGCGTGGCTGTGTCATATAGTAGTGTGAATACAGTTAATGCTGCCTTCCTGCTCGAATAACGAAGGAGACAGTTTAAAGACGGGTCAATAAATGTTTAACATTTGTTGTCAACTTTTTGTCAACCTGCTGTCAACTTGTTGTCAACCTGTTGTCAACTTGTTGTCAACGTGTTGTTAACCTGTTGTTTGCATAATGCGCACCATGTTCAACAACATTAATGTGAAATAGTGCCCGATCACACGATGACGTAAATGTGGCTGTTCTATATACTTCATATACATTACTAGGAATTGCCTTTATGCATGTTCGCAATCATTAATACAATCGATATGTTTCTCTCTCCATTCTTTCATTGATAAAATGTGACTATATAAGATCACTCCAAACGTCACTTCCCATCTGCAAGCGACGAAACAACGTCGCCGTCAGACTGAGTATGCATCTCCTCCCCGTTACAACGGCCATTGTCCACGACGTCTCGCTCACGCCGTTCGATCGCACATCTCGGAGAAGTGTCATGGCTGCCGACGCAATCAGCGCCACGTAGCGGCGATGTCGTCGATAATCGCGGCATGGCAAGTGATATCGAGACGCCGTGCGGGACGTCATCGCTGTCACTCCGCGGCGAATACCGGTGCATTTGTTGCGCAGCCGCCGTCGTTACTTCCTGAGCTTCTGAAGAATTCGCCAGCGGAATCCCGGCGTTGCTCATTTGCAACCTGGAGGACGCGGCCTCTCTCAAACTGTTAGGTTTATCCACACTAGGCTGGGTGGCCGGCGTGACCGTCTTCGGGGGTGAGACTCGAGCCCCCGACACGGACGGTGGCCGGGGCGAGGTGAGATACTTTTCGCCTCCGATCTTGTGTTCCGAGGCCTCCGAGTTGCTAATGTTCTCCTGTTTTTTCCACTTAGTGCGACGGTTCTGGAACCAGATCTTCACCTGCAGGAAGAGAACGAGTCAGTGAGACAGACGACATGGGACCAGGCTACACACGATTAGTTTTACAAGACGATGGTGAGTGCGTGCGTGCGTGCGTGCGTTCTTTCGTGCTTGCGTGCGTGTGTACTTGTGTGTACATATGCATACGTGTGTATGTCTATGCATGTATTTAGATGCGTTTGTATGTGTTTGTATGTATGTGCTTGTTTGTGTTTGTATGTATTTGTATGTTTTTGTATGTTTTGTTTGTTTGTTTGTTTGTTTGTACGTTTGTTTATTTGGTGCATGGTAATGACGCCATCAAACAGACATCGTGTGGACTCGGA
This sequence comes from Lamellibrachia satsuma, assembly GCA_033239005.1. Taxonomy (NCBI): domain Eukaryota; kingdom Metazoa; phylum Annelida; class Polychaeta; order Sabellida; family Siboglinidae; genus Lamellibrachia; species Lamellibrachia satsuma. The sequence goes on along the minus strand of BSQZ01000099.1, from coordinate 1,290,266 downwards.
AATATGATTACCTTTACAAGCCAATTATTGGTTTATTGGTTTGTTTATTTGTAGGCTCGTCATGCAAGAAGATGTGGGTGCAAGGAAACAGAAACTTCGCTCATGCACTTGGAAATATGTGTATATATTGTTTTAAATCTTAACTATGTGCAACATTTCCCTATCTTATGGATATTTATTGTTGTACATAACTAAGTTAACATAGTGCTTAGCGTTTATTTTAACCACTAAAGCGAATACCTTCGGCACATCTATACGTTGTATTGACAGTTAACATTGCTCTCTAGTAATTGCACGGTGCATAGGCATGAGCGACCTAAAATTAATGAGTCTAGCTAACACCAACGACTTTAGCGCCGACTGGCGATGATCTCCACTTAACCGCCTCTTAATGGAATCGGGTCGAGTTGTTTTATTGCCTACCACTTGTATCTGCACTAATCTGAACGCTGCCTGCGTAAATCCACGCGATATCTTCACCTGACGACGTCGGTGGCCTAGCCCGAGCTACCGGAGAACGCTTAACTGCGCTCGTTTGCGTTAATGGCCAACGCATCAGCGCTGTAGGCAAGATGCGAGAGCCGCGTATCGGCGGGAGAACAGCTACGGGGTACCCGAAAGCTGCCGTGGTATCAACAACACCGTCAACTGATTTCGCAGAATGTTTTCTCACGAGAGACCACCAAGAATTTATCTTACCAGAAATGTGGTTTAGACGGGGAAGTACGTATTAACCAGGCGAATGACACGTAATATCTGAAGTCTGGCTCGTCGTGTTTGCAGTAAGAGGATTTGGCCAATGCCGGTTCAGTCTAGTCTAGCACAAAATGGCTACGTATTCATATCTGCCCTTGTTTCTTTATTGTTCAAGCCATATTTTAGCCACACTATATGTATATGAATTTACCTGACCAAATCTGCTAAAACATGCTAAGTATGTTTAACTGCAGTGAAAAGAGAAAACAGGATTGTATGGAAGGGTAAGTGTATGCTTGCGTGCGTATGTGCAGGCGTGCGCATGCTTATGTTTGCGTGCGTGTGTTCGTGTATGCGTGAGTGTATTCGTGTGTTCGTGTATGCGTGCGTGTGTTCGTGTATGCACACGTATTACAGGTATTTTTCTATGATTATCTTGCGTTAACTGGTTGCGAAAACGTGACTTGCAAAACAAAGCATAGGATAGGTATAGCAATGGATTATGTTACATATGTAATTATTAATAATATTAGGAATAATAATAATAATAATAATACAAAAGCGTTGCCAACGCAACAAACCAGTTGTAGTGGGATGTGTCCTTCATCCATCATGATCAGAGTACCTTGCAGAATTAACAGTAATGATCAAACTTGAAGGTTAAAAGAGGTCCAAACACCTTTGTTTAATAAACATATACAATCCATGATGATCGCCTACATTTCATCTGCATTACTACGTTTTTGGACATCTTTTAACATTCAAGTTTGATCATTACTGTTAACGCTGCCAGTATTGTGCTTATATTGGATGAAGGACATATTCCACTACAGTCGGTTTATAGTGTTGGGGTCTATAGTGTTGGGGTTATTATAAAATTAAATATATTCAGAGTGACTTATCATTTACACGACTGTGCTTGGTTGTATCTCTTGAAGAATCCATCCTTTAAAAAAACTTCTCAATAATGCGAAAAAACTCTGTACACATTGGATGACGTTTGATATTCGTCACAGACGTTTCCCTACCTGCGTCTCGGTGACGTTGAGCAGTGTCGCCATCTCGGCCCGTTCGCTCGACGACAGATATTTCTTGAGTTCAAACTGCTTCTCGAGCTCGAAGATCTGTCGTCCGGTGAAGGTCGTCCTTGCCTTTTTCTTCTTCTTGTCCGGTCCGAAGCCGCTGCTGTCGTTGCTGTCTTCCGCGTTGCTCTCGGAGCGCCGCGAGCCACCGCCGGTACCATAACCGCCACCGGCACTGCCGCCGTTGTTGTTGTTGTTTTCCGTGGCGTCCTTGGTTCCGATGTCGTCACTTCCGCTGATGCGCTTGCGCTTTTTGCCCCGGGCTTCGTCTCCTGGCAACGGGGAGATGAATACGTTATTTCAGGTGCGGCAACATAAATCCGTAACATATTTGTGCTCTATGCATTTTGTAATGGACGGTCTTACGTAGCCTAGTAGAGGAGTATGATTGTTGAAGGTCCGAGTACTGACCATTGTTAGCCTAAGCCTAACTCAAACCTAACCTAAACTAACATAACCTAAACTTATACCATAAAACAAACAACTAACCCGAAAGAATGACAAACTTTGAGCTATCCACAATAAGACAATTTCGTGCATGCGGCAGTCATGTTGGATTTCTAAGCATGTATGTACAGGGCCTAAGTAGTACCTTGGTGATTCTCGTTCCCCCTACATGTATGTACAGGGCCTAAGTAGTAACTTAGTGATTCTCGTTCCCCCTATACATGTATGTACAGGGCCTAAGTAGTAACTTAGTGATTCTCGTTCCCCCTATACATGTGTGTACAAGGCCTAAGTAGTACCTTGGTGATTCTCGTTCCCCCTACATGTATGTACAGGGCCTAAGTAGTAACTTAGTGATTCTCGTTCCCCCTATACATGTATGTACAGGGCCTAAGTAGTAATTTAGTGATTCTCGTTCCCCCTGTACATGTGTGTACAGGGCCTAAGTAGTACCTTGGTGATTCTCGTTCCCCCTATACATGTGTGTACAAGGCCTAAGTAGTACCTTGGTGATTCTCGTTCCCCCTACATGTATGTACAGGGCCTAAGTAGTACCTTAGTGATTCTCGTTCCCCCTATACATGTATGTACAGGGCCTAAGTAGTGCTCCGTGTACTATTGTATACCACACCATTAAATCTGTAAAATGGCTACATCATTACATTGCTACATTTGAAAATTAGTTTGTTTTGGTGGAAACTAAGCCTGATCGGGTTTGAAGACACATCCCTCAAAAAATCAATATCATAATTTAGAGAAACATATCTAACGTACTCGGGAATTTTAAACAAAATAACCCATTAAACATTCCACTAATCCAATAAACGATATAATGGCCGCGAATGCAAAACAGCAGATGATTGAGTCGTTGTTTGACTTTCGCTGCGGTTGTACAGTTTGTAACTGACGACATCGTCAAAATCAATAAACACAAACTACGTTAAAACGTATATTGTGCACGGTGTATGCGACTAGAGGTAATTCATCAATGCGTTGGGAGGCCGATGGTTTGTTGAATACTTTGTGTTGTGCAATTTATGCGCGCAAATGATGGAGTGCTCTTCCGTGATCGTCATTGTTATATTGAATAACCGTAGCTTTTTCATTAAACGGTCGCCGCGTTGCTGTCATTTTGTCGACGTTCAGTCGCGCGCTGACGTCACGTAATGTCGGCTATTAACGGAACACTACCGTTTATTGCACAATTTGTACTTTATAATCGCTAGGCGGATGTCGCGTCCATTACGCGTCACGCGACGCGCCAATTTGCGCGTGCGGAAGCCGCCTCATTGCCGACCAATCAGCGGCCCGACGAGCCGCTGATCCGGCGCTGTTGTCGCGGTCTAAATGGAGGCCGCTATGATAAAATATGATTGTCGTTAGCGTTTTCGCGTAGTTGCGTGATGTGATTGACTCCGTAGCCTCGGCGCAGAAGCTGCTCACTTCAAGTCAGCTTCGCCGAGTTGGAGCGATGTAGTATGTACATACGCCGTGTGAGGTCGCTGGGTGTTAGTGATTTTGACACGGGTTCCCCTTTGTAGGGTGTTTGCACCCTGAACATAGTTATGAACAGGGAAAAGGACACAGTTCAGGACAACGGCCCTTGTGCCGTGAACAACACGCGTCAGTGATGGAGGGTCCTCGGTGTGCGGACACAGGATCCAGTCCGCTTGGGCAAGAAATATCGAGGAGCGTATAACATGTTTATTTCATCAGAACCGCCAAGTACGACTGGTCGGTGACAAGACAACAACAAAGTGAACAATTGTTATTAAAATCTATATGTAACTCGCATTTTGGCATTGTTTTCAATGGGAAAGTCAGTAACAGATCTAGTGTTGCATGTAATGAAATGTGAACGCGTACGAAAACCACAACGGTTTTTAACAAGATTTAACAAGATTGCCATCCCAAACAACACGTTCCAGATGACAAGGAAGCCATTGGCTTATCGAGAGTCCAACAATTTTCTCATCTATGTATAGCCCGCCCTTATCAATTATATGTCAATTCTGTTTTTTAAACATATTCACACTACTAGCATAACACATTTTTCTGTGGCCATGTCGCATTTTCCCAAATTTCGAGCCATTTACGTGTGATTAATTGCGTAGCAAACTAACTTTAGTGTTACTGTGAAGTTTACGTAACATGTGTGCATATAGTTTACATGAATATACGGGGCATAAATCGTATCGGCTGTATTATTTATGTAATTTGACTTACGTGTTTGCTATGTTCACAAGATATCACGGAAGACTCAAAGGTGCATGGTAACCCAACGACTCCGTAATAAATGTTTTAATGTCATTGAAAGTCGTAGCTATACAGAGTTCTACATTGTGTCGATATGGTGCAGAGGTATGAATGAAAACTGTTAAAACAACCGCGGCTATAACGCGAAACGTGTCTGTTTTCTTCGCTTCCGGTGACACACCCACATCGTTAGCAAACCTAGTCGTAAGAGAACCCATCATCCCGTGGTCATTAATAGTCACTGGACAAAGAAGTAGGAATAAATAAATAATGCCTAATCATTTAAAAGTATGCGCGGCTGCCCGCGCTGAGTACACTTAATTTATATTTGGAAAAACGCACTCGGCTATGAAGCGTTAAGCACGTCAAATTAACTGCACTCGACTAAATTGATCCAGTATCATTACCGTTCGACTTGCAAATGAAAATAGGAGCGCTCTTTTGTCCGGTGCGCGACTGCATAATTAATTATTATTCAATCGTCGGCCAACTACGAGGCGCATCCGCTATTTCGAATTTCCCCCGACGGGCTTGTATGCCTCGGCAAATTTTCATCCCAAATAATCTTGTTAGCACGTCGCTCGTAATGCAAATTGACCGTTCTACTTCGTTGCCGACGTTCTATGCTGAGGATATAATTATCTTAACGTGGTAAAACGTGCATGCAAATATGCCACTCGTTTTATGCCTGTTGATTTACAAGGAAGTTGTTGTGTTAGTTTTCTCGAGTTATGGGTTTGACGCGAGGAACTCTGGAACATTGCTTATGTTTGGCAGCGTCAGTGTGTTTAAATATAGAATTAACCACATTAATATGCGACAATAGCGGTCATATGTAAGCAAGACATCTCAATAAGCCATGCAATGACTTCCACGTTCAATATATATGTTTCATGTACTTGTCATCTGAGCTGGGTATTTTAGATGGCAACCGCATTAAATATTGCTAAGTATTGCTTAAATCTTATAAGTTATTTTAAATCTGGATACATATCATTAAATATTGTTAGGACTTGTTAAATCCTGTTAAATGATATATTTTAATCGACATGTGTAGGAAGTGGTATGTTCACGCGTTCTAAAGCAAAGGTTCCCACCGGAAAACATCCGCTATAGTTGCAGGGCCCAATAAATAAACGAATTACGCAACCTACCAAACAAATAATTATATAATAATTATTATCTAGGCTATGACCAGTACCACCCTAGTAACCACAATGTATTTCGGTGTTGAACTAGGCTATGACTAGAACCATCCTGATAACCACAGTGCATTTCAGTGTTAACCTAGGCTATGACCAATACCACCCCGATAATCACAGTGCATTCCAGTTTTGACCTATGCTATGACCAGTACCATCCTGATAGCCACTGTGTATTTCAGTGTTGACCTAGGCTGTGACCAGTACCATCCTGATAACCACTGTGTATTTCAGTGTTGACCTAGGCTGTGACCAGTACCATCCTGATAGCCACTGTGTATTTCAGTGTTGACCTAGGCTGTGACCAGTACCATCCTGATAACCACTGTGTATTTCAGTGTTGACCTAGGCTATGACCAGTACCATCCTGATAGCCACTGTGTATTTCAGTGTTGACCTAGGCTGTGACCAGTACGATCCTGATAACCACTGTGCATTTCAATGTTGACCTAGGCTATGACCAGTACCATCCTGATAACCACTGTGCATTTCAATGTTGACCTAGGCTATGACCAGTACTATCCTGATAACCACTGTGTATTTCAGTGTTGACCTATGACCAGTACCATCCTTGCTGTGCTATAGTACTGCGTGGTAGCGGCGTGGTAGCGGCGTGGTAGCGGCGTGGTAGCGATCGTAAGCAGTGACGTTGACAGCTAAACGGTGCGAGTGAACAAATTGAACAAACGAACGAGGACAGTCCGTTACGGTGGTGGGCCGCGTGAACCGGCAGAAGGGCAATTGTACGCGATCTGACGCAGCGTCAACTACCGGTGACGTAGAATTACAATGAGACGATCGCGGGGAATGTGTCAGTGTGAATTTACAAGTCGCACTGGAGGTCCGCTGCGGTTTCTCCTTCAATGGCGGAAGGCGATTTGCGGGCGGGATCAAATGGGTGAGAATAAACAGGCGTGTTACCGAAGCGCAGAAGTCGGTGAATCAAAGAAGGACACGTTTGTACAATGTGACAACAATAGTGTTCATATCCATATACTGCTATGGATAATTTTCGGGAACATTACTGTCGCAAAGACATTACTGCCCAGACTGCCTGTTTGTCGCCTCTCACGCGCCAACCAGGAAGCAGCTCCGAACACCGCCCTCTGTCACCCGAGAGGAGGGAGGGAGCAGGATCCAGTGGATGAGAGACAGAGACCACCCCTCTGTCAGTCCACGGCAGATTACACGTTTACCCAAGTGTGGCGTCGTGTACTGCTCCGTATATGGACCATCGGCTTTTAGTGTCTCGTCCGAAAGACGTAGGTAAATTGGAGTGAACCAAATTCCCGAAGGGTCGAAACGACAGCAGGTGGACTGGAACGTCTCTCCTGAGAGTCTGTTGCTCTAACCGCCGAGCCACTCCGCCCCATAAGAATGACAGATGCTCACAAAGTGATAAAGACAGGAAGATAATTCCTCACAAATCCATAAAAAACACAGACATATATCCAGATAGACGTGCAGAATATCCAGTCAGACAATTAATCATACTGACATTTGTTTCACAATCCACGAACCATCAAGAACACGACCCACCAAAACAAGACCCGGTGCCACGAAGCGCCCACGGCCAGTTAGTTATCCGCCGAGATTCACTCGAGCCTACTTCGCTCACCGAAGTGTGTGCATTATTCATTCAAGCGTACGGTTGCCAGATGAACCGTGAACAAAAATCTCGACCACCGTTCTGTAATTACGTTTAATTACTCCGGACCAGCTGCATTGCCAGGCACGGCGCACGGGTGTTGAATGCAAAAACCGAGCATCTTTTTGTTTGCTGTAATTATTTAATTACTGTAGCGTTGTATGACGAAGTAATCCAGCGTGCGTCACGAGTCGTGAATCATTGGTCTGGCGCGAGTCGTTTCCATGGCTCACGGCAAAATATCGCAATCGTCCATTGACAGTTCCGTGTCGATTTCTCCTCTGTAAAGAATTCATGGAAAATGTCTGCATATAATTGATTTATCGATGGTTGTCTACTCATTGTAACATAATATTATAAACAATTCATCTTTTTATTATTTATTATTATAAGACATCTACCAATCTTCCTGGAATTACTATTTCACAGTGCGTT
>BSQZ01000099.1:1272500-1277500 GCA_033239005.1 Lamellibrachia satsuma | reverse complement strand
GCGTGTGCCTGTGTGTACGTGCGTGGGTTCCTCACTGTGATTATACACTTTTTATTACTGCATTTATAAGTGGAGTAACAATAAGTAGCTGTATACGAGAACACGTTTTAAAACGAAAGGGTTTGTTAAAACAGTGAACAAACATATTAGTGAATGGACAACAGTCTGCTTGAGTATTAACGCATGTAGACCATTTAGCTGTCGTACCACGGCTAAAGTTAATTGGAACCGTTCAAGTAAAATATTGATCAGACGGGGAGCGGTGGTCTAATGTTTAGAGCACCCGACTGTCGATCGAGAGGACGGTGGTTCAATTCCTCCTCCGCATTTTTCGAAGCTTGGGCAATTTCGTTCACCCCATTTTGCCCGTGTCTTTAGGAAGGAACAATAAAGCCGTTGGTCCCTTCTATCTGGTGTCTATGCCTGGGGAAGGAAAAGATCCCACAAAGGGAAATGGAAAAAAACCTGCGATGGACTCACTAACTCTAGAGAAAGACACTCATAAATAAATAAACCCTCTGCGCAATATTCTAATAGGACTTTGCTGAGTAATTCTGTAGATCTAGATACAGAGATCATTTACGATTCACAATTATTCAACCACACCGAGCAGAATGGCTTTAAACTTGTTATCTTTGCACTGTACATTATGTTTTTCCTCGGACACAACATAACGGATTAATTGACTTGCACTAGTTAAACGTTAGTTGCATTTGGAATAGCCAAATTTCGCGCAGTATACCAAACGGAGTACAATAATATTTGGTGAAAACACTGGCGCCATTGACGCGTGAAGAAAAACTGCACTGTACTCAACTCTTTCAATAACCCGAACAAATATAACATCTTCAAAGTCACATTGACTGTCGATATGAACCCTACTTCAACAAGCAGTTTCTCTTGAAGCAGCGTCAAATGTTTGCTCTAGTCAAAAGTAGAAGTTGTCGGTGACAGTAATATCTGCCTAGCTATGGGGTTGACACTACTATAACTGTGCCTCAAACGTCGAATAGTATCGTACAATCATATACGTGTTATATGTGGCTGATTTTTTTATACGTCTTTGCAACTGCACCTGGCGTCTTTCCGTGTCAACTTCACCGTTATATGACACGTAGAAATGTGACGTTTGTTCCGTGCATTACACAGCATTTATAAAGACGTTGCAGCTCCCGTGTCAGCGTACCTTATCCTGTTCTAACTAGGACGTCTTTATTAATAACACTAAACATTCTTATATAATAATAATAACAACGATGTTGATAATGATGATAATAATAATACAACATTTATAGCGCCACAATCATCGCCCAGATTCGCAGCACACCAGAATCGCCAAGCAAGATATCGTGAACAGGGACACGCGGAAGTTCTCGTAATCTTGAGCGAGGGAACGCCGGGGAGTTTGGGTGGAAATGCAATTTTAAACGATACATCAGCTTCTTCGTCTGCCTACCTTTCCCTTGGATGGAGCTCACAGCTGGATGACCCAGGTCATCGTCGGAGTGGACAGACGTCACCGAGCTCTCACTCCCTGTCTCCTCCCCGCGATGGTGTCGCTGCGTCGCCGTCCGGATGTCGCCCTCTGTCACCGTGCCGCCTGGTGACATCGCCGCCCTGTCGCCCGGCCCGTCCCGACAGCTGGTGGCGAGGCTGAGGATGTCGTCGATGGAGTGCGGCGTCGGCTTCTTGTTCGGCTTCACGTAGACGTGCGGGTGCCACGTCCGTTGAGGCGTGTAGAAGGACGACGACGTCATCGTCGTCGTGGATGCCGGGCTGGCGAACGCCGTGAAGGCGCTGGCGTGCTGCATGGTCGGGTGACGACGGTTCCTGGTGACGAGTTACCAGACTGTGGAGATGGTAGTTCCGTAACTGTTGGAAAATGTTTCGTTGTTGCGTCGGACTCGACTATTCCCGATGCTCTGGAGATGATAGTTCTGCAACAGTAGGACACTGGTGGTGTCTGGTCGACAGAAAGACGAACACGGAGTCACGGACGCGATCGCAGATTCTGCCGAAGTCTGGATAGAGAATGATATGGTCTAATAGAGTCAAACTTCGCTATGTACCTCTGCAAACCGACTCACTCTACTTAGTGAAGTATGGAAGGCAATATAACTCCGTGTCAGTTTGAAGCACACAGTGCACGAAGTAACGAAGTCACAACACTTCCGCTCTCGGAAGTCAAAGTTACTAGTGTCTGCACTATCTCCGTGCTACGGGCTGGTGTGTGGACCTTGCGATCGGGTCTCAAATGTCACACGCTTCCAAAACCACTGACCCAGCGCCCTCGGTTGACTGAAGTGACCGCTACAAAAGCGTTTGTCTCGATTCCACCGTGATGCCTTCGCCGCGGTCAACTTGACGGGTTCCAACGCCGAATGACGAGGACGCTGTCGCTCTCTCTCGCACCGACCAACTCTAACGACTGCCGCGCTGCGGCAGCAATTTAAACGACTGCGCGAGCGACGCAGCAGCCAGCCAACCACACTGGCGCACAGTGAGCGCTCTTTATCGCCGAGCCGATGGCTCAATTACACCGGCATCACTTGATACGGCCAAAAGGGTCGCTCGCGGCTCGCTGGGCAATTGAACGCGCATTATCTGCCGCGCTAAACAAATCAATATTCCGATAGGCAGCGCGATAAGGCTAATTAGGCGAGCCCCCGACCGCGGGATACGGCCATTATAGAATTAAGCGCGCCTAAACCATGCGGACGCTGTCGTTCGCCGTTTGTTCGCCAAGCCGCCAATCGTCTCGCATCCCAATACTAACGAAGATGCTCGCGAGATAGCGGCGGCGTTGAACGTGACGACGCAATTCAATTACAGCGAGCGATCTGACGGCGACTCCTTGAAGTAGCGGCGTTGATTGCCGCTCAACAAGACGACGATAACGACGACTCTCGCTGGACCACGCGGAGACGATCCCGTTAAAAAGACATTAGCCGTTTGAACGGCACCTGTCGTCTGAGGCGGGTTTGTCGTCGTCAGCCGTAAAAGTTCAAGTAACGACGATTGGAGGCGGTTATTGGCGAGAGATTGCCGCCGACCGGAATCGGCATCCATCTTCTTCCGGACAAGTTGTTTACACAACACTACCGTGCAAATTTACCGCCGTGTTTGCGGAAGTGGCGCTCTCAGAAGTTGGCTCGAGTTGGGAATTATTGTTAACGGTCTCCACAAACAAAACAATCGGAAATTCCTGTCTGCGGTAATTAGACACACGTTGTTGTTCTTTACACATTACCGCAAGCAAGCGTATTATAAAAATTATAAGAGAACAAAACAAACTACAAGAAAGCTTCGGTGTTCGTGTAATCATTGCAACTATACGTAACGACTAAAATGGAGACACGATATTTACTAATAATGATGCGACCATTCCAAATATTGCTACACGTAAAGCGTCAAAGTCTGATGATCGTTTTTATCGTAGAGTCGTATTGGTAACGTAGATCGTCAAAGTCTGATGATCGATTTTCTCGTAGAGTCATATTGGTAACGTAGAGCGTCAAAGTCTGACGATCGTTTTTCTCGTAGAGTCGTATTGGTAACGTAGAGCGTCAAAGTCTGATGAACGTTTTTCTCGTAGAGTCGTATTGGTAACGTAGAGAGTCAAAGTCTGAAGATCGTTTTTCTCGTAAAGTCGTGTTGGTAGAAAGTATATTTATTGCAATATCTTGACTACCCAACTGTTTTAATTAATCTTATCTTTTAACGTTATGGCGCTTTATACATCTATCTATGTCCTTTATACATCTATGTATATCGCTGACGATAATTTAGTTGAAAGAACGACGTAAGCCGGGCGGAATGTTAGCGCTGAATTTAGCCTTTTAGAGGTGTTGACGGGATCGTAGCCTACGGAAGTGTTGTTGGCAAGCAACATTAAGTACTTGTGACAACCTAGGTTTGACAGGCGGGCGTGGAGGATGAGCAGATGACGGGTGACGATGGAGCCTGTTTGACGGAGGTCTCCGAGATCAGTGGATCAGGCGAGCCTCTCTGCTGGGCCCCGGGGACTCGTCGAACACCGAGTCAAGCGGCAGCCATGTGTCGTGGCTCATATCTATTATCAGTGAAGTGACGTTATCATTTATCAAACGGTCATCCAGTTCCATGTTTGACACTGCGAGCTTGCTATGACTTAATAAGTCCTCGCTGCGCCGGATTATATTAACCCCAGCGGGACGCACCCTGGGGACAGCCCCGCAGAGGAAGAACAGGTGATTACCCCCTGTCGAAGTAATTAAAGCGGGAAGAGTTGTACGACTATCAGGCTCGGATTGGCTATTAATTTTGGAATTTCATTAATTGTCCCATTGAAGCCGTCACTGACAGTGATTCGCGCCATTCACCGCTGTGTGATTTGGATTTGATGAAAATAACAATATATCTTCTATCTATATATATATATATATATATATATATATATATATATATATATGATTTGATGAAAATAGACAAATAGATGTATATATATATATATAAGGATATATATATATATATATATATATATATATATATATATATATATATATATATATATATATATATATATATATATATATATATATATATATATATATATATATATATATATATATATATATATATATATATATATATATATATATATATATATATATATATATATATATATATATGTATATATATATATATATATATATATATATATATATATATATATGTATGTATGTATATATATATATATATATATATATATATATATATATATATATATATATATATATATATATATATATATATATATATATAATATAATGGGGTGTATCCCTCCTTCCGTTTTCCTCATTCACCTGTCTATCACATACGTTGTACTATCTTTGAGACACTCCATGCCTTCCATCATTCCTGTCTTCGTCAAACTTCCCACATTCCTCCACAGGTCCCTTCACCCTATCATATCCCCCGCCTCTCTGTATCTGTCTGTCTCTGTCTGTCTCTCTGTCTGT
>BSQZ01000099.1:1260000-1270000 GCA_033239005.1 Lamellibrachia satsuma | reverse complement strand
ATACACACACACACACACACACACACACACACACACACACACACACACACACACACACACACACACACACACACACACACACACACACATTCCTCCTTTTATCCTTCCATCCTTCCCTACGTCGGTTCTGCCTCCCTGCCTCACCCTCCCTCCTTCCGTCCCTCCCTCCCTCCCTCCCCCCTCCCTCCCTCCCCCTCTCTCTCTCCCTCCCTCATTCCCTCTCCCTCCATGCCTTCCTCGTTCCCTCCTTCCCTCATTTCTTCTTCCCTCCGTCCCTCCCTTTCTCCATTATCCTATGTTCCATTTACAGACCCGTCCACACAGCGCCCACGACTTGCCGTCTCCGACCGTTTGCCACAAAAAAAAACAATATTTATTTAACAGCCGGCGTTGTCAGTGCCCGGCAGCCGGGCGGAATGACGATAGGCCGCCGAGCGTTTAGCTGCGCCTGCCTATTTAATCGGGCCGCGTCGATTGCGCCTCGGGCTTTCAACGCGCAAAGAAAATCGTCGAAAACAGCGCTCGATAATCCCGCGACGCGCGACTGGCGGGCATCGCGAGCCGACGATAGCGTGTTCGAAGCAGCGCCGACCGACAATCAATCTCGAGGCCGACTCATCAATGAAGCCCCGTCGTAAATACAGTGTATTACAGATAAATTCGATACGCTGTCTTCGTGTTCATGTGCGGCTGGAGATAGCATTACGCGTGTTTCCTGTCTGGCTGGTCATGTGCGGCGCGCGGGGAGGCAGGTGCAATTAGTAAGTTGTTCAACGAGTGCAGTCTCTCGTACAAGTTTTGTCGCCGGATAGTGCGCGCGGCGGCAGGTGCAATTAGTAAGTTGTTCAACGAGTACAATCTCATCTACAAGTTTTATCGCCGGATGACTGCCCGGACCATTACGTGCCAGACAACCAACGTAGACCGAAGTCAGGTTTCATTATGGGTCATTTAGTGTAACGGCATGGTCAAGCTACACTGCGATATTTTTGACTGTAATTTGAGCAGATAAAAATCAGAACTTTGTCCCTCATTGATGACAAGATCCTGCGCATTGCACAGACAATCAAAATGGTAGCTGACTTGGAAATGTTAGAAGGTCGACTAGCCAATCCATTAAGGGACCTTTAAAACATCGATATTTGACACTAAATTATTATTTTTTATTTCATGGGATTGAGCAGCTCTTTCATATGGCGTTGTAGATCGAATTATTGTTCCCACAAAAAAAAAACAATTTGTACCAAAAAACTTTATTTTACAATCCATATTGATATTTTGATATGGCCCCGAGTCGGTCATTTATTCAGTCATATACAGACACGCGTCCGCGCGTTCATCTGTTTCGCTTAGCAAGGAGGGCAAATTACAAACTGTTCTGTTTTCCGGCAATCTCATTAAGCCTCTTAATGGCACACGTGTCCATTTCTTGTCGTTTATCATCCTTTATTCTTGTTCGTTCATCTCCCGTCGACGACAGTTCATTCCGCCTCTAAGTTGTATTTACTTGGCTGTCTTTTTGTCTTTGTGATTGACCATCAAATATAATGCAAAAGGGAGCAACTGGTGCATATTGAAGACAAAACACAGTTGACGTATCGCTTCAAAAGATCATCCTGACTTGTTGAAAACTTGCATTATGCGCATGTGAAGTCTATTTCCCTGATTATATATTCGTCCACGAAAATAAGGTAGGACATGCGTGCTGTGCTAGTTTGATAAACCCTGATGTTTTGATACCATTCGATAACTTCACTTCTCTTCTAGACTAGATTGGTGCCAACAAATTACTAAAATGCGTACATGCATGACCATTTGACTGCATGCATGTGATCGGAGGTGTATACAGGTTTGCTTAATCTACATGTGAGTTATATGCTCGTCATTTACTTAATCTGTTATGTCTGCTTGTCCGATTGTCATTATTGATCGATGTTAACAGTCGACGTCTCTAATTCATCTGTGCAATTGACTTACTGTTAAATAGCCGAGAAAGAAGATTCTTGGACGGGAAAGAAAGACAGCTTAATCGTTCTGATTATCGGTCTCGATATCAGTCGACAGAAGACTGAGACGTTTACGTGACGGACGTTTGTCGATCAATTGTTCATCGCCGCGTGAATTATTAACAGGCGACGCTCGAGTAATTGAAACGGCCGACGACAATTAATCTCGGTGCCGTTTTAATTGAAGGCGCTCGCTTGTGTTTCGTTGGAATTGCATTTAGAGTCAGGCAGAAAAGGGATACATGTATTTGGGTACAGTGATATTAAGAGTGGGGTAGAAGATTGATGGGTTGATTAACGAAAATCGCCGAGGACGTATCCCCCAAGAAAGAAACTACATAATACGGACACGACGCTTTGTTAATGTTTGATGAAATTGTAACCATATATAACCATGTAACCATGATGATGTAATATTTATTTAAGTGCTTGTGTGTGTGTGCGTGTGTGCATGCGTGTGTTTGTGCTTGGACAATAAGTAAGCCATAGTTTGCTGTAAGAATGCACTTTATGTTCAATTACCATAACTAAACATTTGAAAGAAAGATTAATGTCATTTGTGTGCACACGCTTTTTTATACATGATTGGATGGATGATTATTTCCAAAACAACTTCATGAACGTCACTATAAACCAGTAATTGCATTAGTCCATTCCTAATAATGCACGTAAATGCATCTCTGTTCGTGTATTATTAATAAGTTAGTGTGAAAAAAGTTGCAAATAAACTTTTTACTTCTGCGTCGATAAAGCGTTACATTTTATATCCATGTGCGTGTTTGTTCTGGGGGGATTTTCTCAAAAGGAAATGGTGTCTTACAGAGAATTTGCTTGTGGAGGAAGGCTCGTAGGATCAATATTGATACTGATGTAGGAAATGTTGTATTTAACAGAAATGGGTGAAAAGAGAACGGATCAAAATAAACGGGAGGAAGAATTGTATAAAATTAATGGAAACCTTGGAATGCACGATGTAAGAAAGAGGGATGAGGTTGAGGGGATATAAAAGAGTTAAGAATGGGAAAGACAACGAGCGAATGTGATTGAAATGTGTTGTGTAGTGGGAATACAAAACCTGGACAAAGGAGGAAGGGATCTTGTCAGAAATACGGGACAAGGACATTCGACGTTTAAACAAAAATAGATGTTCGGCTGTCATATGACGTGACAGACGGCAGTAATAATGGGAAAGACAACGAGCGAATGTGATTGAAATGTGATGTGTAGTGGGAATACAAAACCTGGACAAAAGAGGAAGGGATCTTGTCAGAAATACGGGACAAGGACATTCGACGTTTAAACAAAAATAGATGTTCGGCTGTCATATGACGTGACAGACGGCAGTAATAACCCGCGTAGCTGATCCTGAGTCCGAGCATTCACGGCAATCGATGTATAATCACCGAATTAAGTTGGTCCGCTCGACGGAGACTAAATTGCCGCGCCAGAAATCAATATGGCAGCTGTCCCAGGCGATGTGCACGCGGCGACAAACGTGACGGGTCAAGCCGAAACAACGTCTCGTTTAATACATGACCGGCTTTTATCGACGTGATAATTGTCTGCGTCGTTCGCGTCGATTTGCTGTCACGCTGCGTTGTTTCGCCGCCGTTTCGCGTGTGATCTCGTTATCTCCCGATACGAGTTCGTGCAGCCTGCCTGCTCCTGTTCCCAATGAGACCTTGTTATCCATCGCACCTCTTCATTCAAAGATCTCGGTCCTGCGTTCCTCTTTGACTTAGTTGCTACCCGCTCTTTCAGTACGGATGACTCCAATATCTCTTTCAACGTGGCCCACCAACATAGCTCCTGCAACTGGGCTCCCCCCACTACTGCTACTGCTACTGCTACTGCTACTTCTACTGCTACTGCTACTGCTACTGCTACTGCTACTGCTACTGCTACTGCTACTGCTACTGCTACTGCTACTGCTACTGCTACTGCTACTGCTACTGCTACTGCTACTGCTACTGCTACAGGCCCGCTGCTATTCCAACATGGCTGTTGTCCCAGCTCTTTTTCCAACATTGCTGTAGCCATGCATAGCTCCTCTCCCAATATTGCTGTTGCCCTTTCTCTTCATATCCAGCATTGCGACGTCCTTTCTCTTCGTCCAACATTGCTGTTGTCATTTCTATTCATCCAACATTGCTATTGTCTTTTCTATTCATCCAACAATGTTGTAGTCCTTTCTCTTCATCCAACACTGATGTAGTCCTTTCTCTTCTTCATATATTGCTACTGTCTTTCTCTTCATCCAACATTTCTGATGCCCCTTCTCTTCGTCCAATATTGCTGTAGTCCTTTCTCTTTATCCAACAGTGTTGTAATCCTTTCTCTTCATCCAACATTGCAGTTAACTTTTCTCACATTCTATTATTGCTCTTGTTCCCGCTCTTCTTACAGCTCTTGTTCTCTCTCTTCTTTCAGCTCTTGTTCCCGCTCTTCTTTCAGCTCTTGTTCCCGCTCTTCTTTCAGTTCTTGTTCCCTCTCTTCTTTCAGCTCTTGTTCCCGCTCTTCTTTCAGCTCTTGTTCCCGTTCTTCTTTCAGCTCTTGTTCCCGTTCTTCTTTCAGCTCTTGTTCCCGCTCTTCTTTCAGCTCTTGTTCCCTCTCTTCTTTCAGCTCTTGTTCCCGCTCTTCTTTCAGCTCTTGTTCCCTCTCTTCTTTCAGCTCTTGTTCCCGCTCTTCTTTCAGCTCTTGTTCCCTCTCTTCTTTCAGCTCTTGTTCCCGCTCTTCTTTCAGCTCTTGTTCCCTCTCTTCTTTCAGCTCTTGTTCCCGCTCTTCTTTCAGCTCTTGTTCCCGCTCTTCTTTCAGCTCTTGTTCCCGCTCTTCTTTCAGCTCTTGTTCCCTCTCTTCTTTCAGCTCTTGTTCCCTCTCTTCTTTCAGCTCTTGTTCCCTCTCTTCTTTCAGCTCTTGTTCCCGCTCTTCTTTCAGCTCTTGTTCCCTCTCTTCTTTCAGCTCTTGTTCCCTCTCTTCTTTCAGCTCTTGTTCCCGCTCTTCTTTCAGCTCTTGTTCCTGCTCTTCTTTTAGCTCTTGTTCCCTCTCTTCTTTCAGCTCTTGTTCTCGCTCTTCTTTCAGCTCTTGTTCCCGCTCTTCTTTCAGCTCTTGTTCCTGCTCTTCTTTCAGCTCTTGTTCCCTCTCTTCTTTCAGCTCTTGTTCCCTCTCTTCTTTCAGTTCTTGTTCCCTCTCTTCTTTCAGCTCTTGTTCCTGCTCTTCTTTCAGTTCTTGTTCCCTCTCTTCTTTCAGCTCTTGTTCCCTCTCTTCTTTCAGCTCTTGTTCCCGCTCTTCTTTCAGCTCTTGTTCCTGCTCTTCTTTCAGCTCTTGTTCCCTCTCTTCTTTCAGCTCTTGTTCCCTCTCTTCTTTCAGCTCTTGTTCCCGCTCTTCTTTCAGCTCTTGTTCCTGCTCTTCTTTCAGCTCTTGTTCCCGCTCTTCTTTCAGCTCTTGTTCCCTCTCTTCTTTCAGCTCTTGTTCCCTCTCTTCTTTCAGCTCTTGTTCCCGCTCTTCTTTCAGCTCTTGTTCCCTCTCTTCTTTCAGCTCTTGTTCCCTCTCTTCTTTCAGCTCTTGTTCCTGCTCTTCTTTCAGCTCTTGTTCCCTCTCTTCTTTCAGCTCTTGTTCCCTCTCTTCTTTCAGCTCTTGTTCCCTCTCTTCTTTCAGCTCTTGTTCCCGCTCTTCTTTCAGCTCTTGTTCCTGCGTTGCTCCAGTTTGTTTATTGGTTGTTCTCCTGTTACAACTAATCCGCTCTTCACTCTTTTTTCAACGTGGCTTATCACACTTAATTGCTTCTCCGTCGCTTTTCCCCACCGATGGTGTTTCCAAAGTCACATATTAGTTTCATAGCTATGCTCCTTTTATTGTGACGTTTAATGCTTGGATAATGAGTACCAAATGCCGAAATCTCGCCGTCTGCACCAATTCCACGACGCCCCAGATTCAGCAGCACCTGCATTGTTGGAGGCTGTGTGGTGTAGTGGACAGGACACTGGACTCTCAATCGAGAAAACCCGGGTTCGACCTCTTGTTGCCGTTTCGAAGCTTATGCAATTTCGTTCATCCCACCTTGTTCCAGTTCACTCAGCTGTATAAATGAGTACCTGGCTACAGACAGTTCACTCAGCTGTATAAATGAGTACCTGGCTACAGACAGTTCACTCAGCTGTATAAATGAGTACCTGGCTACAGACAGTTCACTCAGCTGTATAAATGAGTACCTGGCTACAGACAGTTCACTCAGCTGTATAAATGAGTACCTGGCTACAGACAGTTCACTCAGCTGTATAAATGAGTACCTGGCTACAGACAGTTCACTCAGCTGTATAAATGAGTACCTGGCTACAGACAGTTCACTCAGCTGTATAAATGAGTACCTGGCTACAGACAGTTCACTCAGCTGTATAAATGAGTACCTGGCTACAGACAGTTCACTCAGCTGTATAAATGAGTACCTGGCTACAGACAGTTCACTCAGCTGTATAAATGAGTACCTGGCTACAGACAGTTCACTCAGCTGTATAAATGAGTACCTGGCTACAGACAGTTCACTCAGCTGTATAAATGAGTACCTGGCTACAGACAGTTCACTCAGCTGTATAAATGAGTACCTGGCTACAGACAGTTCACTCAGCTGTATAAATGAGTACCTGGCTACAAACAGTTCACTCAGCTGTATAAATGAGTACCTGGCTACAGACAGTTCACTCAGCTGTATAAATGAGTACCTGGCTACAGACAGTTCACTCAGCTGTATGATTGAGTACCTGGCAATAGACATTGATGAGATTCCAGTTATGGAATTATAAGAATGAACAGCTTTTTGCGCAGCAATTGCAGCGTGGCTGGAAGCTTCAATGAAGTTGAAATGGTGTTTATGTGAACAGGTCTGCTGGGGCAAAGTGCAACGTGCTTTGAGTAACGACTGTTAGAAGGGCGCGGTATAAACTGAACGCTTTGCTTTTATTATGACGTAAAGGTCGGCCATCTTGCATACGTCGGTTTTTCAAACTGTTCGGCTGGCGGACGTTTAATAATTCAATCGTATAACAGACATATTGGATGAACCAAACATAAAAATGTCGTACCCATTAATTAATCACCAGTAAGTGGCCCTCCACATCACGGACATCATTTAATCATTCAAACGTTTCAAACAGTTTTTAAAGCTTCAGTGCAAACTATGAAAGGTTCACCAAAAGTCTGAATGCCATCATCAACGCCCAATCCATTGACCACGTGATCTACTCGCATTAGTTTCCAAAGCCATTTTGCACATAAATCTCGATTTCCTTTATGTTTCAACGTCATATGCCTCAGTTACTGCTGTACCTCAAGACACCTGAGCGTCAGACAAGACACCTGAGCGTCAGACAAGACACCTGAGCGGCAGACAAGACACCCGAGCGTCAGACAAGACACTTCTATGTAAAAGGTAAAGGTACGTTCTTATATATCTCGGTTGGGACTGCTCAAAGCGCTTTACACTTCACCCCCTGGCAGGCCTGTTCATTCCAACGCCATCTCAACTTCTCTGGGAAGCATTCAGCCAACCTACAATTACTGCGCGAAGACTATTCGTTCAGATATCCACCTCTGTTTGTAGCCAGGTGCTCATTTATACAGCCGAGTGAACTGTGGCAACGTTGGATGAACGAAACTGACAAAGCCTCGAAACGGCAGCAAAAAGATTCGAACCCGTGTTCTCCGACGTTCTAACCGCTGCGCCACCGCGCCTCACATTAGAGGAGCAAGACAATACACATTTGTGCACGTATTTTGGGCAAATACTGTTGGGCAAATACTGTTGAAATTCAACATTTATATACACTTTTAAGGTCCCACGTTCGTCTATCATTTGTTAAATATATTAGAAATTGGGGGCTTCGTAATTGGGCAATGTAGGTTTAAAGTTGGCGCTCGGTACTTTCCTTTTCAGGAGTTTTGATAAAATTATTTATGGGATTTTTTTTGCTAAAAATACGGCGACGGCGTCTCTTGTAAAAACAGAACATCGAACACACCATAGGTCCAACCCGCTATTCCCTCTGTTCTTTCTTCCTCTAGATCCTTGCCATTTCTCCCAACCATATCTCCCTGTTGTCCAACCCAATCCATGGAACTCGTCCATTCGCTTTCGCACTTCTCACACATCGTCCTTCACAACCCTCTTCCACCCTTAATGGTACCCTCTCCACCCTCCCCTTCAACCTCGCACCGACTTCCCTCTGCTCACACGCGGCCTTGGGTCCAACCCGGTCCGCCTGACGTATCATTTCGGATTCCCTCCAGCGTTGGCCGCCATCCTAAATCACACGCTCTGACATGCATAAGCTGGAGCGTCTCGATAAAGCTCGATTTATAGCACTTTATCTGTTCGTGGACCGCCGAGACCGCCAACGTAACGCGGCCGCCGCCATCGCCGCCGCCATTGCCGCCGCCGCCGCCGCCCAGCCAACGATTAGCCTCCATCGCGCCATCTATTAACGTACAGTCTTCCACTCGAGTTCGTGTCCGACACCGATGACGTAAATTGGCGCGCGCGCTCATTGTGATGTCATACCATTTTGTTGTCCATGCCGCCATCGTGGTTCCAAGCAAAGCCATATGTATTGCGCATATATTGTTGGTTTTTATTTATTCTGGGCCTAGATATATAGAATGAAGTTGTCGTGGTACTTCAGGAGATTGCTCGTCTCTTCAGCTCATCATATCTTACACCGATCACAAAACGAACGAATATGTGAGACAGCAGTTGGGCTCCCTCGCGGGAAGGTATCAGTTCTTGCTGTCAACGGTGAAACGACGCAAGCTCTCACGCGTGGTTTCGCCACGTCACTCGACACAACACCATTACAAAGCGCCTTGCATGGCTGGCTAACTTAGACGGAAATCTGACTGGACAACAAGGTGTTGACCAATCTACCGACCCGGCTACTCACGGCAGAAGGCACACCATACTAGCTTAGCCTCCCCGTGGAAATGACACCCCTGCTCAAGGAACTAAAGTATCGTCCACGTCTACAAAGATTGTGCAAAGATGACCTAAGGAATTATCGTCCTATCTCTAATCTCAGTTTTCTGTCAAAAATATTGGAAAAAGTAGTTGCTAATCGCCTTCATGAACATATTTACAACCATCACTTATCAAATGATCTACAGTCTGCATATAAACGATTCCATTCTACTGAAACAGCTCTTCTCAAGATACACAATGATATAGTTGATAACATGGACAATGGCAAAGTCACAGCACTCACCCTACTTGATCTCTCAGTTGCTTTCGATACAATTGACCATTCAATCCTTTTACAACGCCTCCATAGATATTTTGGAATTTCTGGCCCAGCTCTTCGGTGGTTCAAATCATTTTTATCAGACAGATATCAAAGTATTAACATATCTGGCACATTATCTAGCCCACAACATCTACCATTTGGAGTGCCACAAGGATCCGTCCTTGGCCCTGTTCTGTTCAGCTTATATACTACATCGCTCAGCCAAGTTATTGCTAATCGTAATCTCAGTCATCACCTTTATGCTGATGACACACAGGTTTACATATCACTTTCACAATCAAATGTACAAGAATCTCTTTCGACTTTTAGTGATTGCCTTACTGATATCTTGTCGTGGATGGAATCAAGTAAGCTAAAGCTTAATCCAGATAAAACAGATCTTATTATTATTGGCACTAAACAACAACGAAATAAAGTCATCAACCATTTTCCTGTTAAACTGCTTGGCAGTGATACATTCCCATCAGATAGTGTTCGTAATCTAGGTGTCATCTTTGACAGTGATTTCAACTTTCGCCAGCATATCTCTCAATTATGTAAATCCTGTTTCTATCATATTCGTGATATTCGTCGAATTCGGCGTCACATATCTATATCTACTGCTAAAACAATATCAACGGCACTAATTAGCAGCCGTCTTGACTATTGCAATTCACTACTAAACAACATTGCTAAAAGAGACTTGGCTAAACTCCAAAGAGTACAAAA
>BSQZ01000099.1:1222500-1255000 GCA_033239005.1 Lamellibrachia satsuma | reverse complement strand
GATAAAAGTCTTTGTACTTGTAACTTTAAAATGCGCATGCTTCCAATACATGTAGGTATATAACTATTTAATAGGAACCCTGTACTGGCCTGTATATCTTTTATTTTGCACTGCTCAACAAAACAGTCACTTGCAGCCGACAACAATTTGGCGCTATAAATACAGTCTCATAAACGCGCTCTCGCTGGGCTATTTTTACATTCAGAGAGCTAAACC
The DNA here is from genome assembly GCA_033239005.1 of Lamellibrachia satsuma. Taxonomy (NCBI): domain Eukaryota; kingdom Metazoa; phylum Annelida; class Polychaeta; order Sabellida; family Siboglinidae; genus Lamellibrachia; species Lamellibrachia satsuma. Next base: position 1,254,784 of record BSQZ01000099.1, on the reverse strand, counting down.
CGCATGTTTTCTTTACGTTGCGCTGCGGCGTGCTGTCGTCTCGATGCGCCAACCACGCGTTTGTCGCATCCGCGTGTTTCGTGCCCATCGGACCGGAAGTAATATCCTCCTGGCGGCACGGTGACCACCGCGCCGCGCCTCGAACGTAATGACGCTGTTATTTGCTTCGAAATTGTCCTCCCGAGCGTACAGGCAAACCACTGGGCGCCAGGTCTGTACGCGCTCGCTAACAAGATGTCGCTCAACGAGTACCAGTTAACAAGTGCACGCCGCCGCTCTAATTAAATTTAATCAACGGTGAAGCGTTCGATATTAAAGGCCGCTTCGGAGTATTAATGAAAATTAACTCGTATTACTTATTAGGCAACAGCACGAGCGCGCGCGTGTCGCGATAGCTCGTTCGTATCCGTCGCTCAGAGTTATAACTATGCCCGGTATTGGCGTCTCGATTAAGACAAAGAGCTTACAATAGCAAGCTGTTTGATTGCAAGAAACAATTTTCTGTCGCAGAAAGCTGCGGCTGTCTACTGTATTGATGGTGGCGCCACCTCACGGGGACGTTATGAATGGGTACGCGAAATTGCTGCCGCGCAGCATTTGAAGCGTCTTCAGTTCTCAAAGATGAAAGATCTTGGTACTCTGGTTTAATATAATTTCGAGTATGTTGCAACTGTTGTTCTGCTGATATTTTACCATTCCAAAAGTCAGTTAAATCGTCGGTTGTTTACGGAAATGTTCGGCGAGTGACGACAGTTAAGAATCACTATTTAAACTATATTCCATTTGGTCCATTGTGAAAAGAAATTGTAAATTCATCTGGGAAATAGATGTGTTTTAAGCACAACAGCAACGAATATAGATCAACTATGAGAAAACGCATCGAACACACACACACACACACACACACACGCACGCACGCACGCACGCACGCACGCACGCACGCACGCACGCACTCACGCACGCACGCACGCACGCACGCACGCACGCACGCACACACACACACACACACACACACACACACACACACAATCGTAGTCTACACACATGCAGTTTATGTATATATTTTAATATTGCAATACATGTTTCCTTTCATTGTAATTATTATTTTTGTTTACTATGATTTTGTAATATTTAAACAAAGTTTCGCTAAGGAGATTTATTTCAATGCTGTATATTACAGATGATTTGCAAATTGCTCAGCGCGATCTATTCAGGAGATTCTCGCTACTGAGGGGGTCTTTATAGGGAGCTTAACTACATAGAAGCCACGATGATCAAAGCAGACGGCGCGTGGTGAGCGTGAGCGATCATTGATGCGAACACGTGATAATTAAATAGCGCGGCTCCGAGATCGCCTGAACACGACCGTCTTTTGCGCAGCCATGGGACGTCTGTGCATTTCAATGTGTCCAGCGCCATTTGTATTCCAGGCACTGTTCAGCGTCTAATTGGACATCTGCAGATGTGGTAGATGCTGTAAGTTGTCGCACGAACTGGGTAACTATCAACTAAGACGTACACCCCCGTGTCAACACACATGAACGTACACACATACAACACACGTACACATTACACACGTGTATGGATGTATCATATACACGACCACACTTACCCATGTATATGCAAAGGTACAAAAGTACACTAGCGCTCGCACGAACACATACACAGAATACGCACGCACGCAAAACATTTTCACAAATGCACAGTGGAATCTCGTTAATCCGGACGCCGATAATCCGGAAACCTCGATTATACGGTGGGGACTAAGGTGTCCGGATTTACAAGGTTCGACAATATACTATTTTATATTATTTTATACAAACTTGATGTGTCTTCGGTTAACCTTATTTGTATCAGTGATTTTCACGCATGTTCTGGTGGCTTGTTTTTCTGTAACAAACGCATGGAAGTGCTATTAATGTAATACTATATGCTTCATTTATTTAACGACAGACCAATTATCCTAACCGCAGACATCGATCCCAGCAGTAAGCCAATACGTGACAGCGTTCTTAACTCGAATGCTTGTCAAGTTAATTTAGATAAAAGTCCAAGGTCAATTTAGATAAAAAGTCAGAGCAAATTCGAGTGGCTGGAGTTTCCTAATCAGACAAACTCGATATCGATATACGGTGTTTACAATTAGTTCCCAATGGAAAACACCTGAAGAATTTATACTAAAACAATTTTTATTTTCACAAAGCTGATAATATCTTTGGAATACTGTTGTTAAACCATATTCTCGAAAATGTTCATCAAGTTGCTATATATATATATATATATATATATATATATATATATATATATATATATATATATATATATATATATATATATATATATATATATATATATATATATATATATGTGTATGAATTACGATTTTCTTCAACCACTATTTTGATTACTTATTCAACGTTTCAAGATGGACTTTCCAAAATCTTCTTCGGCCTGGTATATACAGACAATCTTCAAGAAGACTGTATGATATACCATTGAAGATTTATGAACATGGTAACATCCACTTACGATTTATATAGACATTTTATCAAAAAACTGTTCACTTAAAGCGACTTTGTCTCATTAATTTTTATCGTAAAATAATGCTATATATAGTATGCACTATATATATTCTCATATAATACTAACCGCCCAAATTCATTTAAATGATGTAAAAGAACATTTTAAATCAACAATTCGATATTTACTAAACTCGACTTCGCAGGAAGAGGCGCAGCTTTGAAATGTCAACGCTCGTCACTTGTAAACGAGTTCCGTGGCAACTAACAATTCATCGAATCGACATATCATCCGGCACGGAACGGTATGGTACAGCAAATAGTGTCCAGTGGTGCTCCACAAAATGATATTTAGATTGTTCTCTGCTAAGATACTTCGGAACTAATCCATAAGTTATTTCACTTATTTGTCAACGACGATTTCACCGGCTATTGACAATCTAAAATAATAACCTGGAGATGAACAGCCGAAAACGTATATCGTCAGCTGACACACGCCGTGCGAAAGTTGATTACACATTAAAACCGACAAGAGGTATCGATTGTGTACAATCGATAATTGCTTCACTTCCTCTTTCAACCAATCTCAAAGCATCTATTTGGGAGTGCACATATCCCGTGCCACTTGATATGGCGATTCACAGTGCACCAATTTCTTAATTCTTTTCCGCTTGATCGAGGAAAGATGTGGACGCCGTGTGGTCAAGAGGTCCGTCGCTTTAGTCACTGACCTCTCAGTTCGGGCTATACACGTGAAAGTTGTCGATTAATGTAATATGGGTGCATGCATCAATGCTGTTTACATCGTTCGCAGAGGTCAAGTGAGGACATCGTGTGGGTACACTGCACACCATCACCAACACCAACACCAACACCAACACCAACACCAACACCAAAACCAACAGCAACACCGAGTGGAGATTGATAATTGGAACCACTCTGCTATCCGCAACGCAATGTTACAAGATTTGACAAGATTGCCATAGAAAACAAAGCAAACAGATGGACAAGGAGAGTCCAACGATTATTCATCTAAATGTAACCCGCTTTTCTAAGATATTTGTGATTTTATTTATATTGTCACGCTGCTATCATTTACACAATTAATAGATAATATGTGCATTTATGTTGTCGTCCTCTATGATAATGAATATGACGTCGACACCGTTCCTTCGCTTACGTTACTCGTCATAAGAAACCACATCGACTAGATCGTTGCTCCATCAGCCAAGTCTCAACAATGATGGTGTTTGCCTGAACAAGCACGAGGAGCGTCATGAGAGTTCCTATAAAAAAAAAACGAATCTGAGCATATTAGTTATCTTCAAATACTGCGTGCATGACAATAAACAATGTATATCTTATTTATGTGTGATATAGAATCAACCATCAATAAACGTCCCAGTAAATCATTTGGCGATCATAATGAATTCGAAGCCCTTACTTCAAACAACTTGCCGATGTGATATTTCGCCAAGAAGCCAATAACCTAAACTATGATAAATACAACTACGGTTTTCGCCGCTGTATCTTTGTTTTTGGTAAATATTTATTGAACCAAAGTTTATCGTGATATCGGGGCAGCGTTGTTACTTTTTTGCGTTTTCTTTTAATCATTCTGTGAATCGTTATTGACCTATCTGTCCTACGGTGACAGACAGCCGACGAAGATCTACAAAGTGTCACCGAAAATGTGTTCAAGTGCAACAGACTATCGTGTGTACCAGATCTAACGTGACTATAAATGCTGGCTCAGGCATCGAGGAGACGATCGCGCAATCGAAACGTCGTAATGAGGTTAGTGTCTGCAGCGACGACGATGATCAAAGGGAATAAACCAATCAACGCCGCCACGTGTTCAGGTACATACAGCGCCACCTATATGGATCCTCGCGAACTAGAAATAGTTATGAGTACTATTCTGCCCCTGGAAGTGCGTCATATGATTTGTACTTAGTCCGACTTGCTGACTTGGTCGGCCTTGTTTCCAGGAACCAGGCGCGCGCGAGCACGCTCAACTTCTAAGTGCAATTCAAGGAAATGCCTCTCATTACCCGACCGACAAGCGTATGATATCGTAATATCGCAATATCAGCAACTGACAAATACATGTTTCAATCGGTCGACATGCCGCGGGTACTGATGTACTCGGCAGCCCTGGCATGAGAGGACGCCTACGAGTGGCATGGAACAAATTGGATGCGCTATTAATATTTCAATTTGAGTCATACAAGCAAAACAGAGGTTACCATCTGAAGTAACTTACGAACTAAATAGTTGTCAAAAGAACATGATGAAATTGTTGATTTCGGTGTCAACTTTTAAGCAATTTAACTACCTTTCGCCGTATCACTCACACGTCAGTACTTACGCTGGCTGTCAGGTCACTGGTTGTATATAATGTTGTATTGTACTGCTTTATGTTGACATGTCAAATAAATTCCAATTCCAATATTCAAATAGCTGAGTAGTGATCGTCCAAGCAGATTGCGCCCGGTTGGCAACGCGGGAACACTGACGTCATTCAGTGGTGATTGCTGGCTTTACCTATGTATTGCAATCCCAACAATTTGCGCGTGCGTGTGTGCATGCGTGCGCGTGCGTGCGCGTGCATGCGTGTGCTCAAATTATTTACGTATCGCCATCCTGTGATATATATAGGATTTCACAAAGGAGGATGCCAATGGGGGCGGGGGGGGGGGCAAGTTTAGTCACCCTTTGGTTTACCATGTTACCATGTAGCGGCGAAATGGAAAAATACGGAGAGAAAAAGTTAACCAAACACGCCACTGTTGCCACCTAATATGCCCCACGGATGTCTGCGGGAGGTCGTGAGTCACCCTAGCCGCCCGAAACAATGCGCGTTTTGACCACATAACAACCGTCTACATCATTATGTCCGCGTGGCTGATGGTGACGTCTCCGTTATGGCGCTTGCCATTTATTTTACGCCGCCGAGATAGTCGCCTTATCTCCCGTCTTGTTGTCGTTAAAGACTACCTGTCACACAGCAGGCTCAAGTCAGACATTAGACACTTCCCAGGGTCGTCTTTAAATGCAAATCATTTGAACTTCTGTCCGCATTTGCTTGTGTATCACGTGTAATTGCCCGTGTGCTTAGAGCAAACACATTTTGGTTTTATATTTGCCTTTGATTTCTGGGATACTCGTTAGAAATGCGATTTTATAACACATTAACACATGCACGTACACGCACGTACATATCTAGTTTTGTACGACCGTGTGCTTGTGGATTATACAATACTTAAAACAATATCGATATGTCAATAGTAATGGTCGAATAACAATCATGATATAACAAGTAGGACTAGGATATATTAAATAAGCTAGCAAATTCTTCTTTTAATTACCATCTTGACATCGACCATTGGCACTGTCAACCCGAAGTCGCGAACTGACGTAATTGCTGTGGACACGGTGACATAGATAACGCCACGACATGTCCTAAACGACTTCCGTGAGTGGCGCAGTATCAGACAGGGATGTCTAATCACATATAGCCTTAAATGTCACACAATATCAGATCGTAGTTCCGGCCAATTTCGGGATCGTCGAGAGGCAGACAGACCGCTTGTGTCTCCACCGTTGGCGAGACAAGGCTGATGGGGTAGCCCGTGGTGGTGGTGGTGGTTGGTCTATATTTATCTTGCTTATTAACCATTGTGATATTACGTGATGTTATTTATTTAAATAGTTAAAGCTAAAAGTGCTATAATGTGTGGAATATATGTACTAAATTACTGTCCTGAAAGAACCTTTGAAAGGTAAAATACACATAAACACGACAATTCTAAAGATCGAAGCGAGTGTTCGCGTGTGAATGTTCGATGACTTAAGAAACTACATTACGTCACAGACGGAAAGCTCTGCTTGGTTGCCACACATGTTTGTTTACGTTGCAATTATGCTCATAGTGTTTATATATTATATATAAAAAATAATCACAAACCTTTAACACATATAACATGCATTATCGGTCGTTGCAGCAGAAACATATTATAATGGTCAAGCATACGGTCAATTAATATAGGCCTAAATGCGCTATCTAACGTGTTACTGTAAAATCTCTAAACCATTGCTGTTTCTCTTCGTTGGAAACAAGTTATGTTAGTGCTGCCACGTCGCGGTCTTACAGCTACAAATTCATGTGTGCCACCTAGCGAATAGAATACAACTAGCTTACATTAGCCGCGCTATGAGCAACGCAGTTTTAGATATGATCACGAAACAGTACTTATGTTATCATACTTTTAAATTCTCAGCTGTGATAACTTTTGATTCTTTAGCATATGTACGGTAAACTTTCCTTTTGTGTCATGATGCATAATTGTCAGTAAAACTGAAACGAACCAATACCGATAAGAGCAATCGTATTATACACCAGGTCACCAGCCTACGTCAGTTTATTTCCGCATTTATTTTCAGATAGACTGCATTACTTGACAAGAAAGTGTACATGATATGCGTGTGTTTAAAACATGTTATCTTTCTACAATGTTGTATTTGTAATCACCAGGTGGCGACACATTATCCCTGACTGGCATGTTGGCGCGTAGCCTCGATTATCCAGGCTCCGGGGTGTGGCGCCACCGTTTGTTCCACACATAATGGCATGGATCCAAACTGTACGTTTCATTGTGACGGACATTACGTATGCATCCATATTCTGGGTGCATACATAATGTCCGTCACAATGAAACGGTACAGTATGAATCCAGGTGATGATATTTTATTATATTAGCTAATTACGATATCATCCGGGCATTTGGCTAATTCATAAAATAACAGTTTTATCTGTTTAAACGATGCAATTTGAATGTAACTTTCAACTTTGATTATATTGACAACAGCTGTCAGACTGAAAAATTAAACCAGTGTTGTGTAGCATCTCAAAAATGACGCTGATTGGCTGCTGGCGCTTCACGGGAACGCCCACATAAGATGGCGTGGTGAAAGCGAACAACAACGAGACCACGACTCTGCGGCCAGACTCTCTTCTCGGCGAATTCACGAAGACGAGCGAGAGTCGGATAAACGAGACTAGACTAGTACGTGCGATAACAACTGTTTCTGCAATACCCGCCAGATGGCGCTCTGTTTGTCTCATTGGGAGTCTCCAGTTGTATATGTGAACAAAACGATTATCCAAATTGACACATTTCTTTATATAATATAACTGTCTAAGTGCTATTCAACTAATAATTTTAATAAGGGTTGCTAGAAACATCCATTGTTGATGTTGCAACTGACATCTAATAATCAATTCAATTCCCACCTCATAGACTGACAAGAAAGACGAAGCAACTGAAAGGGAGTGATTCATTTCGGCGCTCTTTTCTGCGAAGTCTGGTTAATCGACTCACCAGCTAAATCGACACATAATTGGTCCGACATGTGCAGTTAATTTCTATGCCATAGTCCAGTAATCTACATTCAACCAGGGCAGTAAATCAATCACGAAAGACGTAGCAAGTTGTCAACTGGATAACCCTCATCCGTTAATGGCGATTGTCTCCAGATTGATGGCAAGCTGTTTCCCTACACCCAATCTACAGAAATGCGTCGGTGCAAGCAACGGTTACGCCGTCTAGCGGCTAGTAAGCGGTGTACGAAGGCCTAGGAAGTGCTCGGCCACCATTTAAATTCCTATTGGCGGTTGATCAATGCAAAGTTTACTAATTGGGTTCCTACTCATAGTTTTTATCATATTTAATAATCTCTATCGCGTGGACGGCTACGTGATTACTTGGACCGATTACGTGTTGTTAATAAAACGACGACTATAATATATCTATCGCATCTCAAACCCATTGAGTCAACACTTGGCAACTCTGCATCTTTTTGAATCGTTGCAATGCTGAATACGTATGTATTGACTATTAGTTTTAGTTTTTGGAAGGGATTATCGCATAGACATTTGAAATACAACGATTATTGCTGTTTACATATGCCTACTGCTAGTTACTGTATTGAGTTGTGTTATAATTTACTTGTTGCTTTGTCTATGCTTTACTATTGCATTAGTTTAGTTAACTCGTAAGTTACGAAACGGCACAGAACGGAAAGTTTATTACATTATTACAACATAATTGGTAGGAATGTTGAAAGCCAATTTCAGCCAACCTAAATACGCGAAAGCGTCCACCACAACGTTGTGATTAAGACAAATTAAAATTTTGTTTCACGGGGTCCTGGCGGATTATGTTGCGCCTGTGAGTCCTGATCGTTGTTTTACTGATTTTAACAGGACATGTGCAAATTCTTTTGCTGAACGTGAATGGACACATTGAGTTGTCGACCAGTGGACACATCTACGAACAGTCTGATTGACCTTTGACGTATTCATGCAAGCACGATCCACGACAGTTTAACAATGAACAGCAAGATCAAAAAAATTCACATACACACGCACGCACGCACGCACGCACGCACGCACGCACGCACGCACACACACACACACACACACCATCCTAACAGACAACGGCTGCAATTGAATTGTGTTTGTGTTAGTTGGTGATGTAAATAACTGGTTATTTAATCATATGCCCTACCTTTTAGCAGTACAAAGTAGAATGTGAAAATGTTTATTCCATTTCCGTGGGAGGCAAATATCGTTAATATTAATTTTTTAATGTTCTTGAAGTTGATTACATAAAGTGCAAACTGCGTATCAGAGTTATTTGTTTATAAAAAAAACGTAAATGTTGGTACTATTGCTTTTGCTGCAATTGACAATCCGTCCGTTTTAGCTTAGATGTGGGTTTTCTGCATACATGTTCATGGGCAGTTACATTGTTTGAATATTATGTAGAACTACACTGTGTTATATTTGATTCATCTACATACTTCCTAAATGATGTCTCTCCGTGCAGGCAAACATATCAAATGACCAACATGTTAAATAACTCGTCTGATCTGTCGTTGACCGTCTGGTGGTGTCAATGCACCCAGCGAGTCTTTGAAAAACCAATCCGTATCACTTAAGTCGCCGAGCCCACTCCGTCTGGCGACCGAATAAACGTGCGCGGAATATCGACGTCATTAGACCTTCTCGTTTGCAGTTTTGCTCGCGGATCCTGCGCTTTATTTATCGCCGGGAGTTTGTGCTGCACACCTGCGTCGGCCTGACGTCGAAGTGGCCGAGTAAATCGCTGAGATTGATTGTCCGAGACGACAATGCGGTCCTTAACGCACGCAGCGCTCAATCTGCTCACTTGTACCGCACTTTCCGCCGCAGTCGACTGTGAAATGAGCGCGCGGCCGTAATGGGGTGAACGTGTTGCTGCAAACACTGACCGATGGATAGTTTAAACTGACCAGTAATTTAGGCTTGCTTGTTCTGCTACAATATTGGGCAGATGTGCCAATTAACAATTTAAGAGGAAGGAGATTTTCATGCTGGAGACGACGTGTACTGAAGGACTCAATATTTCAATTATAGGCATGCTGTTGCCACTTTAACAAAACAGAAAATGTCACCATGTAAAACCAATACGCTTTAAAAGCAGAAGATGATTATATGTGGTTGAATATGGCAATAGACATTTTTGCTCCCAACCTAACTCAATACTTAATGTATAGCCTATTAGTTGATGATATATCTCATACGTAGCCATAATACAGCTTCATCTATAAGTTTGAAGCAGTGAACTTGCCCATTAAGCTTGAATGTCACCAAAATTGGTGATAGATAGGAGATTGTCCCCTTCCCCCCAAACAAAAAAACAGGTGGGTCTGAGGTTGCGACTTATGCCACACCGTCCTGTAGTGTATTTCTCGGACTTCACCATGTCATGCTCCAGTGATTTTCTGCCAGCGGTGTATTAACTCCTTCGTAAACGTATCAAGGACAGTAAAATTACTGGTGTTCTCCTGTTAAGTTACAACTTTTCTTAGCTATCTAGATTATATCGCACATAAAACTTAAAACTGCTTCCTCAACTGATTTAGCCTATTGCAAATCCGGTTAATTGGTGTCCAAACATGTAGTATGTGAATAGTTTATGCAACAACTAATTAAATAGTTTGTCTGATGATTTCATAAAAACAAGTTACAAAAGTTGCACAAACGAGCTAGCCTATTGATGTCGATACTAGGTAAGTTGGGTTTTTCGCAAAATTTAATTGAAATGAGACTAGCAAAAAATCGAATTGATTAAGAATGTCTTCTTTGAAATAACGTTTAAAATCTGATAAGTAGCGTATTCACAAATGGAGGTCATTCTGTCAGTATTTAAGTATCCGTGTCTCGGCCCGAAACTTATGGAGAACATTTGACCGGCAAATTCAGCTGAAGTCAGTGGCTGTAAGTTACGGAACTAGCGATATGTAGAGCGAAACACTTACAGCTGAAACTGTGTAATACTTGAAAAAGAAGGAAAAGTAGGAGATATGGCAAAATTAGCAACAAGTATAGATTATTTATTCTTATAGATCGTTTCAAACACAGGAGACTTAAGCACCTCTGCTTGTTTAATTACATTTTTTTATTACTCTTGCTAAATATGTTGCTAAATAATGCTTGGCCTCTATATGCTTATGTAGCAGAACATTTTTTAAAGCTTCACCTGTTTCAAAGAAGACTACGAGAATTTTATTGGCATGTCAATATTAAAAGGTGTAATATGAACGAATATCATGCACCATTATAATAATACTGACATTGTAAAAGAGTACTTTGGCTGCACAGCATGGAGGCGATAACATTTTTGTGTCGATGGTTTCCCGCAATTTAGTTATTATGCCAAGAAAATACTATTAAAAGTGATCAATAAGCATCAAAACCCTTTTGCATGGCGGGACACAGGCATTCGACAAACGAGTATTTATCCTGTTAAACAAATCCAATATGTTACTTTCATGTTCGATTTATGATTCCATTATTATTTCATTATAACAATCGTTGTGCAATCAAAGTGAATAAAGATAACATTGATAGATATTTGATAGATGAAATTGTTGGATTCTCGATAAGCCAAAGACTTCCTTGTCCACTTGCCATCTGCAGCTTGTTGCTTTTGATAACAATCTTTTTGCATTACACTAAATATTATTGATTATCGATAGATGTGTTTTAAGCACAACAGCAACGAATATAGATCAACTATGAGAAAACGCATCGCTCACACACATATATACATATATATATATATATATATATATATATATATATATATATATATATATATATATATATATATATATATATATATATATATATATATATATATATATATATATATATATGTATGTATGTATGTATATGTATGTGTGTGTGTGTGTGTGTGTGTGTGTGTGTGTGTGTGTGTGTGTGTGTGTGTGTGTGTGTGTGTGTGTGTGTGTGTGTGTGTGTGTGTGTGTGTGTGTGTGTGTGTGTGTGTGTGTGTGTGTGTGTGTGTGTGTGTGTGTGTGTGTGTGTGTGTGTGTGTTCGATGCGTTTTCTCATAGTTGATCTATATTCGTTGCTGTTGTGCTTAAAACACATCTATCATGAATCTTCCCAGTGAAGATATGTTATATATATATATATATATATATATATATATATATATATATATATATATATATATATATATATATATATATATATATATATATATATGTTATATAACATATCTTCACTTATTTACTTATTTAGTTGTTTCATAAAACAGAGCCAGTAATCGTTGTAATTTCACCATAAAATTATTGTTGAAACCGGCTGATACAAAATACGCAACAATTGCCACCAATCAACCAAATCGACGCAATAACTGTAAATAGTATGCAGTAATTTGACAATGTCTCCTCGGATCGCGTTGACTGATGCTGTATGTGAGCATTGTAGCGCGTTTGGAAGTAGCTCACGTGTAAAAAATGTCACGAGCACGCTGCTCTGCATTGATGTAATACTCTTAAACATGCAAACGGCGCCACGTGTTGCGTGACGATTTGTTTCTCGCCGTAGATAAAGTTGGCACCTTTGTGTTTTGATATGACGTTATCAGAGATCCGTGACAAAGGACGCTCTGGGCTATTTATCGAGAGCTGCTTACCTTATCTGCGGACACGGTACGGCTCGCCAGGTGGCGTTAATCTAACGACCCGTGATTTATATGTCCGGAAACGCGGTGTGGACGCTCTCAAGGGCTGCGCAGTCACCGGCCCTCGGCTGGACTATATCCGCGCTCTAAGTAGAACGACCTTAATACAACTGTTATTTTATTAGGCTATAATTTTATAACTAACTTCTATTGTTGGTGTTGATGCATGGTCGCATTGGGATGCTGCGTGGTGACTTGGTTGGTCACTGTAATTAATTTACTCGCAATTTATTAATTGATGACAAATATAATAAGCGATTCAGAAAAAAATATTATCCGCCGCCAGTTATATTTATATAGGTGTGTGTGTGCGTGTGCGTGCGTGTGCTTCTGCGTGCGTGCGTGCATGCGTGCGTGCACTTGTGTCAGTGTGTATGACAATGATAGTTATAATATAATAATAATTCATTGTCATCATCATCATCATCATCACCACCACCACCACCACCACAACAACAACAACAACCATCATCACCGTCATCGTTACGCCATTATCGGTAGCGTCCTTCAGTCACACTTCATATCGTCGGATATAGTATCATCCCGATATCGCATTAACAAAATTAAACAGAAACACCTGGTGTGTAATAATCGATCCGCCAATTCACAGGTCAAAGCGAACGTTGCATGTCACGCCTTCATTATCGCCCATCTGTTCCCTCTTGTCGTTTCTATTATCCGAGTGGTTAATTAATGCAATCCTTCTGACTCATTCATTTAAACTTTCTCGCTGGTAAAACACCCTCGTGCGCGCGCAGCCATGCGCACGTGAACAATTCGCGACGCCGGCCAAATTAATTAAATCCTGCGTAGGGCGTAACTTACAGAACGTCGACGAGGCAAAGATGCGTTTAATCATCTTTAATCAGGCAATTCGCACGCGTCGCCGCGATCCACCCACCATTACGGCCGTCGAATCGAGCGTTCAATTTCCGTATTAAAAACTGTTGAGCAGTCGGTTTGATCAATGGATGCCGCTATTTCGATTCCATTCTGAAAATGAACTTGTTAGATTGAGCGTGGAGACAGCGTCTGGCAAAAATCGCTTTCTGAGTTTTCTTCGTGTGGCATTTATAAGTAGAATTTAGCTGACAAATGCAACGGACGTCGTATTCACAAAATTTAGGTAGTCCAAATTACAAGACATATTTACCGAGTACATTGTAGCACTGTCTGAAACAGGTAACACAAAATATATTATGCCCGACGGTAAGTGCACCGAAAATATATCGGTAATTAATTTCTTTTTTCTTTTTTTATTGCTCAAAATGTTGATTACGATACTAGTTGTGATGTGTTATTGGAATAACTAACTGTGTCTTTAAACATATTAATGCTACAGGCGAAGCTAACCAAAAGTCTGAATATCAGAAGTATTTTTGTTTTATTTTTATTGTTGTGATACAAAATATCAACATTGTAAAAACAATATCAACATTGTAAAAACAATATCAACATTTTAAAAATGCATCGTATTTTAATTGTGGGTTCGGAGCACACATTTCACCTTCTTTAATTGTATTATATCCAAGGATTCATATATGTCATTTCTTTGTGATGCCATAATAACCAACACACCATTTGTTTAAACATTCATTACCGTTGGAACGTATACTTGTATACTTACTTACTTAGGTTTACTTGGGTTCTTCCTGACCGTAGGTGGTGGCCTCGGTGGTCAGATCTTCAACTTTCCCTTGGAATGTTCTACGACTTCCTGGCAAGGCAGCTTTGTAGTTGTAGAGAAACTCCTCAGTACTCCAATGTCTATCTAGACGGTTTTTAAATGAGTTGACACTTGGGGCAATTACAACTACTTCCGGTAGATCATCCCATAATCTGGTAACTCTAAGTGAGAAGCTTACTTTTTTAACATTTGTACAAGCACGTTCTATAAACAAATTCAAACTATGACCCCTTGTTCCTTCCCTTGTATCACTGTCTTTGTGCAGCTTAATAATGTTAGATACATCACTGTCTCCCATGGAGCAGTTTATATACCTCAACCATATCACCACGAGTTTGTCTATATGCAAGTGTAGGAAGTTTCCATCTCTGAAGTCTTTCCTCATAAGGAATATTCTTCATACCAGGAAGCTGCTTTGTTGCGCGTCTTTGCACATTTTCGATGGCATCTTTGTATTTATGTTTATAAGGGTACCATATTGATATTGCATAATCTAGATGACTCCTAACTAAAGCTTTATATAATGGCACAATTTTTTGGTTGATGTGTTTAGCAAATTCTAGGTTTTAATCAATTATAACCCCAATGTCTTTTTGTTCTTCTATTCCTCCTAATTCATGGGCAGTATTATCTATCTTCAGGTTGTATGCATACTCTTGCTGTATTTTTCCCTACGTGCATTAAATTACATTTATCTGGGTGGAACCTTAATAACCATTTACTTGACCAAGATTTTAAATAATCTAAGTCGTTCTGTAGTGTATGCTGGTCATGTGGACTAGTAATCGTTTTGAAAACTTTTGTATATCATCCGCAAACATATATACATTAGAAACTATATTCTCAGGAAGATCATTTATGTATAAAACAAATAGGATCGGTCCTAAGACACTGCCCTGTGGAATACCACTTGTTATATTTGCTCACTCAGAATTTGTACCATTTACATTGACCTGCTGTACACGGTCAGACAAGAACACCTGGATCCATATTAGTGTGTAATACTCTACACCATAAGATTTAACTTTGTCTATCAATCTTTTGTGAGGGACGGTGTCAAATGCTTTCATGAAGTCCAAATATACAACGTCTACAGATTCCCCTGTAACTAAAGCTTTGGTCCATGAGTCAATAACATTTAGTAATTGGAGTACCCTAGAACGACCTTTAATAAAACCAAATGGTTGCGTACTGAATAATTTATTCCTAATCATATGATTGACAATATGGTCTTTGACACATTGTTCCATACATTTACATATTATACTTGTTAAGCTGACTGGTCTATAATTTCCTGCGTTTTTTCGATTACCCTTCTTAAATATGGCTGAGACCCTTCCCTGTTTCCGTTCCTTTGGTAGTTCACCCACAGCCAGTGAATTATTAAATAGCCTAGCTAGTGGCTTACATAGATGATTAGATAGCTCTTTCAACTACCTAGTATGAACACCATCTGGCCCTAACGATTTACACACATTAAGGTTATCAAGTTTTTCTTTAATCATTTCCTCATCAATAGTCACTTCTTCCATGTTGTGCCTTAATTTCACTGGTGGAATATAAGGGATATCACCATCTGGCTCTATAGTAAAAACACTTGAAAAAAAATTCCTAAGACATCTACCTTTTCCCTATCAGAGTCTGTGAGTCTAGTTTTAGGATATTTAGGGTCTGTGTTCAGGTCTGAAACACCTTCCCGTTAGGTTTATGTCTCAATGTTTTTATTTGAGGCTACCGTTATTGCTGTGGATATTGATGTGATTGTTAGTCACGCACACGTGTGTCTCGTGAATATCGCGAGACTCGAATCAGCGGTTTGCCGAGGTACCTGATCTATAGCCACTTTCTATTTAACTTCTCTGGGTAACCGCTGTGGTGAAATTGGCGCTTAGTCAGCGCAGGTGCGCGCCATATATTCCTTAGGAATCCGACCGGATATAATTTTATGTAATCGCACAGCTGCAAAATCCAATACGACAACCGCAAAATGCAGACCGCGTAGCTCTCTCTCTCTCTCCCTCTCTCTCCCTCTCTCTCTCTCTCTCTCTCTCTCTCTCTCTCTCACTGTCTCTCTCTCTCTCTCTCTCTCTCTCTCTCACTCTCTCTCTCTCTCTCTCTCTCTCTCTCTCTCTCTCTCTCCCTGTCTCTCTCTCTCTCTCTCTCTCTCTCTCTCTCTCTCTCTCTCTCTCTCTCTCTCTCTCTCTCTCTCTCTCTCTCTCTCTCTCTCTCTCTCTCTCTCTCTCTCTCTCTCTCTCTCTCTCTCTCTATCTCTCTCTCTCTCTCTCTCTCTCTCTCTCTCTCTCTCTCTCTCTCTCTCTCTCTCTCTCTCTCTCTCTCTCTCTCTCTCTCTCTCTCTCTCTCTCTCTCTCTCTCTCTCTCTCTCTCTCTCTCTCTCTCTCTCTCTCTCTCTCTCTCTCTCTCTCTCTCTCTCTCTCTCTCTCTCTCTCTCTCTCTCTCTCTGAACTCGTGAAAGATCTCCACAGTTATAGTGACGTTATATTTACCTGAACTTGTATAAAATATAGTATGTTGTGCTAGTGCATTATTCAAATGTTGTCCTTTGAAATATGTCTGGTATTTTATCGTTTCGTTCACGATGTTGTACTGCAATTTCTTGTAATTTTATATGGTAAAAATACAACCTCAAATGCAAAAAAAATCTACAAAAAATTAATCATTTTTTATTCCAACCAATTATATTTAATGCAGTAGTTATATTTTCAAATAATAATGTGTTATAGAGCAATAAGTGTATATACCATATTTATAAAAGCGTCTTTATGCTAAATATTTGGTATTTAATAACATTGGTTATTTGTTGTAGTACTATATATCAATGATAAGTAGCTGAACCCAATATTTCGTATCACGTGTTAAATCATCTTGATAAAATTTGTGCAATTGCAAATGCGGCTTCCCAATATAAATAACACGTATTTGATATTGTATTTTTCGGCAAAATGTATATTTATATTCAATGTTCACGCTGCCTTTCTTATTATTGTAGACTCACTGTGAGAAATTGGACTTCTCGTACATATGGCATGTGAAACGTGTTGCTTTTGGTGTAATTCATGTTAGAGCGTATATGTTAAAGCTGCTTCTTCAAATGGTTCACCCCATCGTGAATCCGTTTCATTTGTGTCCAGATGTGTAGTGTGTGACTAGTTTAAGTACTGTGCGCAGTCTGTTTAATAAAAAATGCCTATATCTATATGTTTATCATTGAAAGAATTCACTTCAGTCGTTAGATTTGATAATGACCAAAATAATGGATATCCAAAATGGCCGATCATGTGCGTGACGTCATCCTCTCTCCGATCACTCGACAAAGTGACGAAATTTCACCAAGGGTGATAATCGCGATTTTTCAGTATCTCGATGTTCACTTCACTTTATGCTTGAACAAGCATTAAGTAATTTAATAGTTATTTTGACGATTTCAAATAAACTACACATACAAACGCAGTATAGCATGTTGCAATGGATACTAGGTAGGTTTGGTTTTCCGCAAAATTCCTTTGAAATGAGATTAGCAAAAAAATCGAATTGAGGCGGCAGCTTTAAGGTAACAATCAGTAACTGTTTATATCAAAAATAATTACAGTCTTCCTCTTAGAGGTTCACAGTTTATCTTCCTCCAACAAGTTTTCTAAGACCAGAAAGTTAGTCGATTAATTAAACAGAAAAACAGAGGTGACGTGTCTAGTAGACAAATTATGCGAAGAGACGATTTATGGGGGACCTTTCCCTACTTTGCTAAATGCTCAGAAGATCTTCCCAGTCAAGCATGTGTTCTCAGAACAATCCACTCAGCCGGGCATCAATCATCGCTTAACTGTCCGGCCTGAAGGTCTCTCCATCCGAACAGACAGTGTCCTCATCCCTGCGTCAATCATCTCCCATCTGGGCACCCGGCCTCATCAGTTCGTCCGAGATGTCTCCGGCCTACCAAGTATATTACGTCAGGTGATCTTGGCTGTTTATTGCGTGTGTGCGTGTATGCGTGCGTGCGTGCGAGATTACGTGTACACGAACTACTGGGGGTCCTCTCCGGTGATAATATGCTGACGCACGTCAATAAAGTTCGATTTTCAATGCAACCCGCGGAATCTGATTAACCGCGCTTAACAATGTGACGTCATTCACTGCGGCAGTTGGCACTTTTGTTAACAGAACAACGTTCTGTGGACGATATCCAATTAATGCAGCAACGCTGTGCACTATGCAAATCTGCGCAAACGACCGGCAATTGAACTAAGGCGTTGACAGGACGACAAGTTTGTGGCCGCTGACCGACTGCAGGAATCCTGAGGGCTGATGTTTGTCGGACTCTATGGCGATGTTAAACGGCAATAAAGCAGCCACCGTGAATAGATGTGGTCGGCTGTATCTGCAGACTCTCTGTTAGGGGCGGTGCGAGCCGTTTTTAATTGCATTAAATTAACATCGACGCTCGGCGCGATTATATACCGACTGTTTCAGGAACGCAAGGCTACGTCTGTTAGTGCGGCTTTAACCTTGTCAAGGGTTAAATCACCTTTAAAGGACTGTAATGACGATGATAATGATAATGATGATGATGATCACAGTAACAATAACAACAACAACAGTAGTAATAATTAGTATTATTATAATAATTGTAACAATATATATATATATATATATATATATACAAAATAATTAAAATAATAATACTAACAATAATAATAATAATTGTTAACGTGTTGTTCATAACAGAGATTATATACGGTTATGTTTCAATTGGCTTGCGACGTTTCGGTTGTGTGTGTGTGTGTAGATATTTTTGTCAAATTTAAAATTTGCTTTCATTAATTAATAATTATCACAAATCACACGATTGATAATACGTATTCATTCATATCAAAACTGAAGTCAGTTCAAAGCAGACAAAATAGAACACAGCGAAACATCAGTGCTAAAAATAGGTACATATATTTTTTTTAAAGAACGTAGGTCTGCACTACGTTAGCGTTTGGAATTTCACCCGGATTAATCATTATGACGCAATCGTTCAATTACGTGTGATAATTTAGCATCATATCCCCAACCCGTTAGCACATCAAACGGGGAATTGAATTGAGGTTGATTCAACATTAACACATTTACGCATAAGTACAATCTCAACACATACACTATACATTTATTTAGAACGAAACCAATAGATCTAGCTGAAAGGAAATGCACGAATTAAAAACCCCAGATGTTGCATTCCTCTTATTGTTTGTCAGTAGTTTACATAATTATTACATTAATAAAGAAATAGCTGAACATTGTGTTAATAAACTAGGTGTAAGCAAACCAAATATTTTGACATGTCACTTATTTCCTGTTATTATGACCTCACTGAATTTACGCCGGGATGTTTGGTAGTTTGGACACGTATCTCCTCTGAAATGCATATATAAAATAAACGCCAAGAAAGATTGATTTTCTTTAGCTTTAAATGGAATTACCGAATGTCACTGTAGACATAACATCCGATAAACAAACACTCTCAATGCACGTGTAATCTTTCTGGTGATTTTGTCTCACTTCGCCACCAGGTGACAAACCATGTGACGGCATAGCAATAAATTGTGACGTCATATCAGCTAAAGCAGAGAGTTCTTGGTTGCTTGTGTCCAAGAATGCCGTCGCGTTACTGTTTGTGTAGATCCAAATATGTGTAGAGACAGATAACCCAGAACCTAACAGCCGAATACCAGAAACTATACTAATCCATCAGCAATCTACACATAATTCTACACAAGTAATTGTCTTTCTTAACCGATCTTACATATTTTATACGTTCTTCTCCCGTTTGGCAAGTTTCATATATAGACCCCAAAAGTCATATATTCGATGTACCCATAACCTGACAACCAACAAACTAACGACTGGCACATGACCACGCAAACTTCATTTCAAAGTGAACTTAAAATTTCTCAGTAAATGTAGTGTATATGAGTTGATCGCCAAGGCATGTATGAATTAAATGTTGACTGAAATATCTTATCAAATGCTACTAGGTTATTACATATTAATGAATTTTATTTGTATTTATGATACGTAATATGATATTAATTAATGTACGTGTTTGTTGTTAGTGCGTGTATTATGGCCTAAGCATAACATTGACCTCGAACTTTCACTTAATATTTAAAAATATGCACATATTAATATATATATATATATATATATATATATATATATATATATATATATATATATATATATATATATATATATATATATATATATATATATATATATATATATATATATATATAACATATCTTCACTTATTTACTTATTTAGTTTGTTATTAATTAATGTACGTGTTTGTTGTTAGTGCGTGTATTATGGCCTAAGCATAACATTGACCTCGAACTTTCACTTAATATTTAAAAATATGCACATATTAATATATATATATATATATATATATATATATATATATATATATATATATATATATATATATATATATATATATATATATATATATATATATATATATATATATATATATATATGTTTATTGATTATTGAGAGGACCGAGAAATGCACAAATAAATCAATGAACCTTTTCCTTGAAGAAGAATGGCGATTCAGTTACTGACACGGTTACTGTCGAAACTCCCGCGCGTCCCAGGTCAATTCCTGCATCCATTAGCATATATCCTCGACTGGGAAGATCACCTCACCAAATGCGCCTCGAAATCCAACCAGATACGTGGTCCGCGCTCCCTAGCGGCCTGTTCAGTTGATCCCAAATTAAATTTACTCAATCGCTTCAGAAGCGTTTCATTAGACGCGGCGCGGTTTCATGCATAAGATATTGTCGCAACTACTCAATAGAATTAATTTAACAGCCATTTGTCGGCAGCCGAATCAGACCATCGTCTTTGTGTTCGCTCGCTCGGCCGGAAGATGCAATAAATAGCAGCGGAAGTGTCCGCAGCGGCCGTGCAGCGAGTCTTTGTCGCGATCCCAGCAGAGTTATGTTTACAGAGAGACTCGCGGGTGTCACACGTTAACGTTTTTCTAACAGAATACCCGTTTCAGTATATGAGTAATTAGTGTTTACATTACTTGCAATTAGTTTCATAAGCGGTGTTGTAGGCCTGTGCATTTTTAAATTTACGCGTCGTGATTTTGTCCAACTATAGGCCACATGGTCTATTAACAATATTTATGCAAATGCTGATACTTGTTGTCAAATTATTTTAAATGTCGCGCATGTACACGTTTTGTACAATCATAAATAGTGGTACGCAATTGAGCGTCAACATTATCAACAAATTCGAAACAGTTTTTTATGTAGTTATTTATACTAGCAACTTCCTCACCGGAACGATATTTCAAAGCGATCTTCAGGCGTGATGATCAAGTTAGATGTTCGCCAGATATCGGGTCTGAAAACTACAGTTTTACTAATTGATTTTGTGTTATGTTTATTGCGATTATTATTATTTGTGACACTAAAAGATCGATTTAGATATGATCGCAAAGAAGTAGGTTATACTAATCAGTGGTTGCCGTCCTCTGGCGTTGGACACGTCTCCCTGGTTATAGGCATTTTGTCGGAAGATCTTCTCTAAGTCTTCATCGAGGGACGATGGACTAAACCTAATTCCCTAGAGCACGCGGGGAGATTACCATGCATTGTCATAATTCATATCTTACTTAAATCCAGAGGCCAAAATGGACGGCTGCTGTTACAACTGCTCTTCTTAGCGTAATTGCTACATCCTATCCTGGTGAACAAAATGTGTTGCGGCATTTATATATTTACGGTGTTACTGAATTATTGAAATTGAGCATTAATGGAAAGTTTTCAACGGAACGACAATACAGTTATATAAATTAATATACATCCATCCATCTATGAATACCCAACGTATTATAGTAAAAGTTCTGTTAGCACATCAAATTTGCTTTCAATTATTCGATACAATATGTGATGTTACTGTTTATTTCATAGTTAAAGACACCCCAACGCCACCCTAAACAACGCCACCCTAAACAAAGCCACCCTAAATAACGCCACCCTAAACAACGACACCCTAAACAACGCTACCCTAAACAACTAGAACCGTCCTTCGATGCTATAAGTAAAGCATCGATGAACCGCGCATCCACGATGCAGGTATGACGTAGCATACATACATATCATAAACAGCTTATTTAAATCACATGACATAATATTGGTATAGTGTTGGTAGATGACACTCATATATAATGTTAGTTTATATGTATGACATGCATTGCCATATAATTGCAATGATAACAATAAATAAAAATAATAAGAACAACAGAACAACATCAGAACAACAACAACAATAATAATACTACTAACAACACCAATAATAATAATAATAATAATAATAACAACAATAACAATAATTATAATTAATACTTTTAATTGCATTAAATTAACATCGACGCTCGGCGCGATATACTGAATGTTTCAGGAACACAAGGTTACTTCGGTTATTACGGCTTTAACTTGTCAAGGGTTAATTCACCTCCGATGCATTTAAAGGAATGTAATGATGATGATGATGATGATGATGATGATGATGATGATGATAATAATAAAAATACTAATAATAATAATAGCAACAATAACAATGACAATGATAATAATAATAATAATAATAACAACAATAATAATAATAACAACAATAATAACAACAATAACAACAATAACAACAATAACAACAACAATAACAATAACAATAACAATAACAATAACAATAACAATAACAATAACAATAACAATAACAATAGCAATAACAATAACAATAATAATAATACAGTTATCTCAATGTTCCAAGCTGCAACATATACAGCAACAGTATTATAAATATCATAATGATGAATACACACGCCTAATACCGACACATGCTGTGACTGGCCACAACCGCAGCGCAATATATACTTTTCCAGAGCCCGGACTCTCAATCGTCCAATCAATTGTCTAAGTATTTTGCTTAATAGATGTTACTTTTCTTTGTTGCCTTGAAGTCCGGGTGACTCTGAGATCCATATTGGTCGTCGATTTTGTTTTGTTTCGTTCTTCCGTCAGTGGTCCCGTTTCTCGACCACCCGTTTCCAGTTCTCCTATACACCCCGCTCTATTTCTCCATTCGTCTCCCACTACCCAGTCCTGCCATCTCAGTCTCCGTCTTTCTCTTCTCTTTTACCCTGAGCGCACCCACTATCTTCGTTTGCCGTCCTCCTTCCATTCGTTCCACGTATATCCAGCCCACTTTAACCAACTCCTCACCAGTTTCTTCCTGAAACTCCTTTTTACACCAAATCCCCCTCGGTTCCTCCATTCTTCGCTTGTCTACTCTCTTCACTCCTGCATTTTTTTCTTTTTTAACCTACGTTCATATCCGGTGAAATAACTATACTAACGAATTTCGCCACAGTAACCACAACGGATATAACCTACTGCAATTATGCGCATTGAACAGACGTAACAAACATATATTTTCTGTTCGCTAACTGACACCCGAATTCGAACAGTGACTCAGATAAAGGCTCTGAAAGCCAGCTCACTCAGAGCCGACGCGTCGCCAAGACAACGCGGCGTAAACCACGAACAATTCGCCCGTTTTAATTGCCCGTTAGCGGCGGTGTGCTGCACCACGCGAGACCGCGACGATCCGTTAGAGCGCCGATGACAGATTTACAGGCGGGGGGCGGGCGCCGAACAAACGCAACAATTTTCCGCGTCGAATTCGAATTGCGACAAGCTCGTTTAGTATCCGGCGTCGTTCACTCATTGTTTGGTCAGTCGATGTTGAGCGGCTTCACTAATTGGCTCACTATGTTCTAATGTTATCTGTTTGTTTATGCTGTAATTGTGCAGCAATTAAATACAATGACACTTGTAATACTATAACAAGTTAAACTAACGACCATTAGGTGGCTAAAATGTATACCAGGTATTTTATAAGATTTATCGTGAATATTTTTTATCATTATTATTAATTATTTAAAGTATACTGCTTTTGCAGTGGACAGGACAGATATTTCTGACTACTTATTTTCAATATTTTTCAGATTTTTTTTTACAAAAGTTAATCTCGAAACTATGGAAAGGAGGTAGGGTGTGTATATTTATATTGTTTCAAACACAGCAATTCGAATATACTTATGTATACCTACATATAAACTTCCACTTATAAATCACTGAAAACATATAATTACTGATATACAACAAAAGCATTACTGATATACAACAAAAGCATAATTATGGTTCATAAAATCACCAACAAAAGCATCAAAAATGTATTTTATATACCGTCGTAAGACACACTTCTTTTACATTATTTTCAAACCACACATTTCAATATATAAAAACAATAAAAGGTAGTTTTTCGAAAAGTTTATAAAATTTATATTTCTCATTTGATTCATGTTACTGTTGAATTTATGACAAAGCTTACTAAATGAAAGCTATCAAAACATCAGCATAACGTACAACAACAATATCCGGATGAACGCTATCAAAACATCAGCATAACGTACAACAACAATATCCTGATGCTGAGCAATGCTGTTAAGTATTAAAAAGACAACAGTAATGTCATTGAACAATCTTATGACGCAGCTTGAATTCTGATAGACCTGTATTTCCCAGGGGTGAAAACACCGTATGTAGTTAAAGTCATTTTAAAGTAACGCTGGTAATATGTATGTATATTTTCAATATAAAAATATGTTCTTGGGATTTCAGTTTGCGTCAACTTTGCTGTAATTATATGTTTAATGAAAGGTATAGTGGTGTAAAATTAAACTATTTGGCATATTTATTTATATAAAACCTATATAATAACAGTGAATAACAATATACTTACTGTTCTTATCATCATAGTCATATACATCATTATCATTATGATAGTGTACTTATCATTATGATATATTATATGGATGTCACCCACAAATAGAAGCTATTCTAGAATATATCACATAATTTCTTTTTTGAGAACGGATCTTGTATTTCACTCAAACCGGTATAACAACCGGTCAGAATGTCGTCCTAGATCACATGTATTGCTAAACAGTGAATAAAACATACTTTATGTTAAATATGCTCAACGTAAATCCTGTGATAAATCATAAATGTGGTATCAGAGTCATGTTATCTACAAATGTTATAAATGCTTCTTTCTTATAATCTCCAAAATTTGTCAGTTACAACTATATATAGCTCGTTTCAACAATCCACCATTTCTCGTTTTTTGGGTTCCAATGCATAGTCAATCTTGTATACCTATATAGGTCAATGAACATCCAAAACTTGTATATTTAAATATATATATATATATATATATATATATATATATATATATATATATATATATATATATAATATTATAATATATAAAAAATAACGCTAACATGACTGTTTTTGTGAGCAGTCAATCAGCCAAAGATACACATTGAATTAAATAAAACCCAATTATTCGCTTTTCGTTCAGACGTCGGAAAACCGCTGCAACGTTTCACCGCCTTCAACAAAGTATATTTGTTTACCCGCCAGAAATGACACTGCATGTAATAAACGCACGTGCCAACAATGACCGGAGCATTATAGTGACATACTGCCGACTCGAGGCCACGGTTAATAGAGAGATTTCAGGAAGAGGCCGACATTTCGACGATAAACTCGTAAAGCAGACGATTCCGTTGATTGGCCAATCGGATAAGAGCGCCGCTAGAAGGACAGGAACGGCTCGACCAATGAGCGTAGCGGAAGGGACGGCACCCCCGGCCGTGGTGGTGTCAAAACATCGACGGTCTTTATACGCCGTGTGATTAATGATGTTCGTTGTATTCCATTGGCGAGTGGCTGAACTGCCGGGTGACGGTCGGTCTGTGTATAGTCTAGTGGCGTCCACACACCAGTGTGACCGTACAGTGACCGAGCGTCGAAGCATCTGTCCGTCCGTCCGACACTCGTAGTCGCCCGAAGATGTTGGAATGCTGTGGCAGCGCCGAGACGACCCCGCCCGGGTACCCGATCACGTCGGCCGGACACCCCATGCCTCAGCGGCAGGACGTCGACAGACACAGCGCCTTCGTACTCAGCAACCCACCGTTGGCCGCCCTACACAACATGACGGAGCGTAAGCTTCCGCCAGCGCCGTCGACAACGTCAGCCAACTCCTCCGCCCAGTTCATGTGTCCATACTCGACGTCGCAAAAGGCCCAGTTCGCCTACGCCGGGCTGCCGTCGACGCCACACGGGATTAACGACATACTCAGTCGGCCGCTCGGCCCCTTCGGACAGCTCGGTGTGTCGCCGCTCTACCTCAACACGTCGGCCGCCTGCTACGCCGCTGCCGCCGCCGCAGCCTCGACGCCCCTGGCCGAGTTGCCCGGCCGACCGCCCGTCTACTGGCCGGGCATGCTGCAGCCGCCCGCGTGGAGAACGTCGCAAGGTAAGAACAACCGTGTTGACCAGAAACTGTGGTCCCAGCTCTACGCAATTGTGGTTTGTAATTTGACATGCCATCACGTCACGTTAATCGGACACCCGTCGCGTCGGTCGTATTTTTTCCCGTCACGTCGGGCTTTTTTCCGTCACGTCGGCTCATCCGTCACGTTTGTTTTTCGGGGAATGTAGACAGCCTCGTCGAAGTATCTATTCAAGCGAGAATATAACTTTTTCTCATATATTATTGTTCTAATCATTACGTGTAGATTGTTTATATACTTAAAATAACGATCCCGTAGAAATGACTCATAAATGATGTCACGTGGAATATTTAAAAAAAAAATAATCCAGCATTTGCATGCGCCAAAATCCTGGCCCCAGTGGTCATTCAAAGGTGAATTACAGTATACTAAAACATTTATACATGGATTTTAGAAAATGGAATATATTAAGACGTTTAAAGCATTACAATAATATTTACAATAAATAAATACAATTGTAACATTAAAATATTGAGTAAAAAGTTAAAAGTGAATAAGTTGTACTAGTTAAAATTAATATGAATGCTAAAGTGTCATTGAGGTCAAAGTGGCTTGAGTCCATAACTAGACTAAAATGCGCACAAATATGATTTTAAAAGAAAATGGAAGTTTAAAAGAAGATTCTTATCAGCTAGTTTTTGAATATGTCGGAAAAGAGTGGTTATCCCCGTGGACATTAAAGAACATGCCTTCCGCAGTTTGTATCACGTGATTCATTTCACCTTGGAACGGGAGTCGAATGAGAACAACTTTTGTGCGTCGTTTGAGACAAGCTAAGTGTTAAGTGTAAGATTAAGTCCAACGTTGCACAGCAATTATACAGACGTTTTGGTATTACGATTTTCCGTCAGGTTTCTGTCAATATACGATTTTCAACAGGATTGTGGGTGTTGTACTATGTCCAGATTCATACTATTTATTGCCTGGTATTTACAACATTAAAAAAGTGGAATAATTATAATTAACAATTTTAAAGTGCTTTCAATGTAATTTACCGAACATGAGTTCCTTTGGTGATTATTCTGGTAAAATTATTTCTGGTTTGTTGTAAGTTATTTTCCTCGTGATACATACGTATATATATATATATATATATATATATATATATATATATATATATATATATATATATATATATATATATATATATATATATATATATATATATATATATATATATATATATATATATATATATATATATACACACCCAATATAATACCGATGCAGCTACCCGACAAGACGCTCTACACAGACGCCGCCTCAAGTATTCGTGTCTTGTGTATATCAGAAAATACGATATTATTCCAACGAAACGCTCTTGACAACCGCAATAATACGTGTAGAGGTGTCAGTGTGTGCGTAGCTAAAGCCGTCCTTTATTGGTTTATAGCTACTTAACGTCATTATGGTGTCAATATTCAATAGTTAGGCATACTTAACCAGATTATCGACTTTAATTGCACTTAAAGCGAATAAAGTCGATTAGGTAGCATTGAGTTGTAATACTGACGCAAATGCGTGAACAAAACTCGTCGTCGTCGCTATTTGCTGTCCGGTTTCTCACAATTATTAATCCGCTGCAGCGCCTGAACTTATTGAATAGCGACGCACCAGTCTCGACTTGTCCGAGTTTGGAAATAGCTTCTTCCCAACAGTAAAAGACTGGAACTACCAAGTGCCAAGCATTATATTCTGCATCATACACAATTAAGATTAGTTTCTTCCAATACATGACAAACTAAGCCGACTAAATCGAAATGTACACTTGTAGTTTACCAGTTAAAATACATGTAGTTGTACAAGTTCGTCACTTTCATCTGAATCTTTGCGGAACTTAGTCTAGTCATTTATATCCACAGAGTGAAAAAGGACTACCAAGATATAAACATTTATGAGACCTTGAACTATAAATACTCATTATATTGGTGGTGATATTGTAGGCCTATATTTGTCAGCGTGGACACACATATAATTCTTAACAAAATGTGTATATGTGTACAAGACCCCTGTGTACAAGACCTCTGTGTACAATACCTCTGTGTACGAGACCTATGTGTACAAGACCTCTGTGTATGAGACCTATGTGTACGAGACCTCTGTGTACGAGACCTCTGTGTACAAGACCTCTGTGTACGAGACCTCTGTGTACGAGACCTCTCTGCTGTTATTTACATCCCAATGCGCGTAGCTGATCTTATATTTACATAAGACACTTTACGCGACATAATCGATTAATATTATATTCATACGCGTGACTTTGTATGCGAATGACATTCCATGTTTGTGGGAAAGATGATTTTGATCGACGAGAGAGCAAACACGTGTGTTATGCCACACGGTACAGTTGGTTATCTCTCACTAGAACCGAAGCAAATAAAATTATAGCAAATAAATTGTCAAACAAATACAACAGTAAACCACTGGCGTGAACTTAAGTATATAGTTACAAGTGGTTATGCTTTAGTAGCTCTTTAGTAACTCGTAGTCATGACTTTTGTTTCCCTTTAATAAATCTGATTTTTTAAATACACAGTTCTAATTTGCATTAGAAAGTTGTTCAACGGTAATAGTTGTGGAATAATCAACAGTATATCGGCTTAGTTGACATATTCGTGGTACATATATCGGAAATATCCTATTAGTCAATGTTTAATTTAATTATCATTTAATTATGATATTTAACTGTAGTTTTCTGACATGTTGTTTTGCTGCCACGTGGATAAATCCCAGCAATAAACAAGAAACTGTTACTATATCGTGCTCACATTAGTTTATTAAAATATAATTATTTTGCGATATATATGAATCGATACCGTCGTTCAGAATGCATAACATACTTTGTGATTTATACATGTTACACAGATTTTCTTCCCGCGGTCACCAGTGATTGCATTAATTTACCAGCAGATGGCGTCTTTCAGCTCTCACTTATTCCGTTGCTGCCTAAATTAACCCAATTCGAATAAATCCACAATTAAACAGTGCAACTCTGACAATACGGGAATTTATGGCGACAACTTCACGTGACCTTCCGCAGCTGCGCCGATTCCGAAAGACCGGAAGCGTTGCCGGTGTTAATTGTAATGTTCTCCCTCGTTAAGATTCATTTACGTCGACTCTAAGCGGTGTTTAACAATTTAACGCCAATCTGGGAGAGCCACAATGCGGACATTCCATCGAGCGTGGGAACACCACCCAGGCGACAACGGGACGAGGCGGGGAGTAAATGGGAACATCGGGAAACGTTCTCCGATGCCATTATGACTTCCGAAAACTCGGGCTAATGTTATACTAGTCCAGCCTGGACGCAGCGGGGGAGATTCGCCGAGTAAACGTTTAAAGACAAATCAATCACAGGCATGACGTGACATCAATAAACGGGCACAGGATTGACTACTTAATTTAGCTCCTTATTTGAATTGTCTTGAAAATTAAATGTTTTATATCTTAGTAGAAAATCATAGTATTATTTAGAACACGTGTAAGGACAACAGCTATATTCTCTTTTCTGTTCTTTTTTTATTTTTCTAGGCGATTCGTTCATTTTATAATAACTATAATAACTATAATAACTATACTGAGGGAAAGTTTACCCCTTGATTGTTCCCTGCTGAGCGTGAGAATGATTGTTGAAGCGTTCATTACTAAGACACGCAGGCCATTAATACTGTCCCTAATTAGGATATCGTTATACTTAAATGCACTCATGGCAATTGGCGTACTTACTTTCTATTGCACACATCTTAATTAACTTGAATAAGTGTTTAACTTTGTATTTAATCGTAGTAGGTACTTGCTCTAACGAGAGGTTAGGCGTTATAGAACAGTCTTTAGAGAACATGTGTTTGAGTGGGTGAGTGATTGATTGATTGATTGATTGAGTGAGTGAGTGAGTGAGTGAGAGAGAGAGTGATTGAGTGAGTGAGTGAGTGAGTGTGTGGTGAGTGGTGAGTCAGTCAGTCAGTCAGTCAGTCAGTCAGTCAGTCAGTCAGTCAGTCAGTCAGTCAGTCAGTCAGTCAGTCAGTCAGTTGTCGAATCTGTCAGTCAGACAGACACAGCATACGTCCATGCAGCTTTTGTTTAAAAATCGGCACTTCAGTATTTAGCTGTTTGAGTGATATGACGGGGTGACAGTTCGTTGGCGTCTGCCGAGAATAATCAACCATGGACGATGTTAAGTGATGCACAAATATATAATATATATATATATATATATATATATATATATATATATATATATATATATATATATATATATATATATTCCTATGACTATATAGGCTCCTGGACAAATGTGTGGACACCAGATGGACAGCGACCAGACAGAAATCAATCTGGATTTAGTTGTCAGTCTGTCTTAAGTCCAGGCATTCGAGTTGACATTTAAAGGCACCGGACAACCTAAGTCAATAGCAGTAAAAACAAAACAAGTTCAGTTGACCAGGCGATACATCTTGTATGGCGGTTTAAAATAACTTTATAGTAGTAGCCTTAATAAACGTTTCAAATAAGTAATAACTTATGCATAAATGCATTATATGCAAACAAACAAACACACACACACACACACACACACACACACACACACACACACACACACACACACACACACACACACACACACACACACACACACACACACACACACACACACACAAACAAACAAACAAACAAACAAACACAAACACAAAAACACAAACACAAACACACGCGCGCGCGTGCATGCACATACGCACACACACGCGCGCGCGCATGCACATACGCACACACGCACACACGCACACACACTGACATACACTTCAGTTTTAAAGATAAAAGATCATTTCTGACCACATTCATTCATCAATGTTATAACTACGTGTTGACGAACACGCTGCCTCTTGATAAACGACTTATGACTTATCAGTTCGGGGCACGATTCGCTACACTGTCACACAAAATGATATGATGTCAATTTGAACGACAAACAGTATCTAAATCCGGGTGCGTTTCGAGTGGCGTCTTATCGTTGACTCGCGGAAACCGTACTGCAGAGTGATTCAAAGCAATCAGTTGGCATTCTTTAAGTATACTTAACATCTCTGCAAATGGTAATTCCTTCCTGCATATTTGATCAATTAACCGCTCTGCTTTCGCCTTCATTCGGACAGCCACCGGAAGTGGAAATTGAATTGAACAATCGGCAATGGCTTCTCCGCGGGGTGGTTCGCATAAACCTCAATGGAGGAATCCTATTCATTTGATATATGTCATGCACCTGTTTGAACACTTTGGATTAAACTTACATGAACGCATTGTGTCCATATATGAAGTCAACAATATGGGGAAACTATGATTTAGGCACTGTCTTTTTATGTACACGGCCGGCAAATTATATTTTGTCAAGTAATTTTCCCATCCGCAGCAAGACGAACATCCTTAAGTCTTAATGTATCGCTTCACCGAAGTAGTTTACCACGTATAACTGT
>BSQZ01000099.1:1202500-1217500 GCA_033239005.1 Lamellibrachia satsuma | reverse complement strand
GTCCAACATGACTCCCTCTACCTTTCTCCAGGCATTCGTTCTCACTTGTGTCAGACGTCGCACTTCTGCCGCTGAATGCCCATCCTCCGTAATATATACATATATATATATATATATATATATATATATATATATATATATATATATATATATATATATATATATATATATATATATATATATATATATATATATATATATATATATATATATATATATATGTGTGTGTGTGTGTGTGTGTGTGTGTGTGCGAAAATGCCGATGCAAGCAATACTAATAAAAACGTTGGGTTTAGATCCATATTCATTCTAATTATGACGTGGACGGCAAAAATGTAGATAGACGCAATATATATATATATATATATATATATATATATATATATATATATATATATATATATATATATATATATATATATATATATATATATATATATATATACATGTACATACATAAATACATACATATATACATGTACATACATAAATACATACATATATACATGCATACACTAAAGCTACGTTTATGAGAAGCGATGCTTTGTCGCGATTACGTGATTTTTCTTAACAAGACAACCGCAGCTCTCATGATCTGGTTGTCACATTACGTAATAATCACGTTATCGCAGTGGTGTGGCGCTTCATTGACCTTTTGAATCGGCTGAAGCGCGTGGTACGCATTGCACGCTGGGATGTCTGAGGTCTGTCGCGAAAATGTTGGCCTTTTTAACACGGGCTTCTGGTAATTCTTACTTATTAATTTGATGATTTATAAATCACTGTCGTATCCTCGAAGTACTGTGCTGCCAAATACCACAGTGACACGTTATATGTTAAAAGGAAAACACATTCGTCTGTCTGGACTTGGCTATTAAATACGGTGAAGTATGCCTATAATATAAACACCGGCATAACCCAGCTAAAAGGCCCATGTAAACACATCTTATAGACGTCTGAAGGATTCCCCACTTTGCTGTCGAAACTGGGCGGTTGATGTCATGTGTGACGTCATCGGGCTCTCACCGACCCCCATTAATCTTCCGCTCTTTAGTCGTAACGTTGACGAAGTTTGCGTTACCAATTCCGACCTGATCGGGGTATATAATGCCGTCGTTTTTTGGTGGTTTTACCGGGTGATGTGTCATTATATTGAAATTCCTATTGTATTTTTATACGAATTCTTTTATTATATGCATAAATGATCGCATTTTAGACTATAATTTTAGACAAGTGCGCTCATGCATGTAGGCGCGCGCGCACACACACGCACACACGCGCACACGCGCGCGTACACACACACACGCACACACACACACACACACACACACGCGCGCGTACACACACACACACACACACACACACACACACACACACACACACACACACGCACACACACACACACACACGCACACGCGCACACGCGCACACACGCACACGCACACACACACACACACACACTCACACACTCGTTAGCGAGTTGGAAATCGTTAGCGAGTTCTATTCCCGGGAGATGAACAAGGAATATTGCGATGCACTCGGGAGAACATTACATCGCATGTTCACACAGTGTCATTATATGAACATGGAAGAACATTACATATTCATATAGCAACATGTTGACATAGTGTCACTATATGGCCAATACTCACGAATGAATATGCCCGACACTATATACAGAAACATGTGTTGACCGTGTCCATTATTAGCTATACCGTCTCCGGCACTGATAATAATGATCAATGTCCACATCAATCCAATGAAAATAGATTTCCACAACGTTGAATACAACAATACTTATTGTAATTGTTACGATATCAAGATCAAATTTATTAAAATCATTCAACAATAATTACAAAATATATAGACACTTTAACATACTGACTACTTCCACACCGGCAAATGTATAACTGCGATTAACATCCGCGTCAAACGAATGAAAATATAATATCACGACGTTATTGATAAATTAACGATTTTAATCGTTTTGTATCAAAGTCATATTTATTTAAATGCTCAGTAATAATTACAACGTATTTATTGCGAATGCTAAAAAAGAAACGAAATTTTTTTTTAACAATTAAATAACAACAGCAACAGTAATATCGCTTAAAACAGCCTGATTTTATTGTAGTTAAACGTTAGAAAATAACGTATACATCAAAAAACATTTCTGACTGGACACGTATATACTGAACTGTGTATTAAAACTACTACTATCGCCGAGGTTAAACAGCGTGATAACAATTTAATATATGAAAGGTTCACTGTTGATACGATACGGAAGGCAAATACTTTGGCCCGTTGATACGCGGCACGTTCTTATCTGCACATTGAAGCAGACTCTAAGCAGACAACGATGAGGTTGTTATCGTGTCACAATGAATTCTTATCGTGTCGTCGTGTCTGACTATACGTGTTGCGTAAACAGCACGTTGTTTCGGGTTCATAACAGAAACATCATAATATTTAAAGCGAATTATGTGCTTAGCGTGTTCAACTTGAGTTTTGTTACCCAGATAATAATAATGGAATTCCATTAGTAATACGTGGGTCTGTCCTCACGAAAAGCAGACCCACCAGACACAATTTATAAAAAAAAGCTGTTGTGACGTCAATGTGGGGTTTATATCGGTTATACGACTTCGTTTCGCCTCTTTACGCCATTGTACGTGCATATGGAGCGAGTGCGCGTAACTTTGTTTTTTTTCCGAATTACGTAAAGGAGGATTTATATATTATAACATCGTGAACAAAATTATTATTTTTAATTATATGTAATATGATATCAAAGTTTAACTAATCTGCACTATATACGCACTCCTCTCCCTAAACACCAGATCGATCGAATTGACGCTGACAATATTGCAGCAAACTCGGACCATTCCGTGCATGTATTTAATTCGTCATGCGGTCACTGAGAACTAACAACCATAACATTTAAGCGGATTTGTGGATTTTGACTGAATGAACGTGAACGCATAACCCCGAGTGCTGGATTCCACACGGGTCCATGTCGTTTAGTAATAATTAGATATCACTTTGCTTCAACGTATTTTCGCGAATCTTGATGTATGATTCGAGCGCTCCGCGTTGACACAAAGAGCGCAACGCAATTAAACGTGCGCTGATTTGCATTTTCTTCAGTTCCTTCGGGCAATAAACACCGACAAATATTGAAATGCGCCTTTTCAAATGCGTCAAACTGCGCGTTTCAGTACGCCATGAATATAGATGGGCCACTTTACCTCTCGATGATTACAACAGCGATACTGTAATTGTATTAAGAAAGTTAATGTGCCGACGAATCGCGTCATCCGCTCAGTAACACAATTACACGTACATTTTATGACGCCGAGATGTTGATTGTATTTTGATTGTGTAACGCCCAGCGAACCTGTTCAAGGCTTCCGTCGATAATCCTCGTTTCTCTAACTCGATCCCTGTTCTGTACGTTCATTTAAGCAGCCGGCATTCCTGCTGTTCACTCCAGCAAGGAAGCTTATATACGGATTTTGATAATCTTGTTCCAAATAAACTATTTGTTCTACAAATTAAGAAAAACGTCGGAACGTGGTTTTCTCTGTTGCCGCATGCAGTGACTTTGTGGAACAAATTTTTCGCTAAGTCGGCAGCGACTATATGATGACGTCCCAATGTCCCGTAAAAACCTTCGTTTTAAGTGACACCGGGGACTCATCATATATTCCCTGCCAACTTGATGAAAACTTTGTTCCACTAAGTTACTTCCCCTTAGTACCTCGACGTACCTGTCTATCTGTTGACAACTTGGAATTGTATGTCGATTCCACAAACATTTATTGTAAAGGGAATGTACACCGAATGTCAATTGAACGACTGGTCTACGGGGCATTACGAAACTGAATTCATTAGTGTTTATAACATCACGTTTGTTTAAAAATAATAACCAAACAAAACGTGTTGCTGTCGTGATCTTTCATGTTTTGATATTGTAAAAAATACACGACTTGGCGATGAAATAAAATGTGACATTTTACAACATTTACACGTCGCCGAGCGGCAATGTAAGTCAGATCAATAAATCTTCACAATTGAATGTGAAATAAAAAGTTTATTGTTTTATTGGTCAGTCACAATCCTGTTTTCTACAAATTCAGACGATACAATATGCAACAACAACACAATTTAAACAAGATATAACATCATATATAATATTATTAATTTAGATGATCTGTGAAATCGAAAAAAAATTGAGAATGGTGGAATGTTAATATCTACGAAACCCCCACTATCAGTTAACCAAAGAAGAACTTTGTTCATTCCCGTTATCGTTCCGACCCCCTGGATTGTTACGATATATACGTTTCCTGACTAATTTATTTATTAAAATTATGCGATATGCATAATCTGAACGAGTTTTTTTTAACGTGAATCGAACGTAAAATAAACAATCTTCTAACAGTTGCGCGAGGAATAGACGCAACTAATCGTTTCCGACGTTGTATATTTTCGCAATCACGCCAGATGACCCGTCACACGTCGGCGTCGATCAACGACCAGGTAATGACGGCAGAGCGACGCATAATCGACGCGCGGAGGGCTCTTCGAAAACAAACTGGCGTTGATTCGTCGCCACACTCCTCGTGATCGTTTCTTAATGGCGTATGGAATCGATTCCACACTCCTTGATCAAACAACATGGCGGGCTGTGACTGCTGTACAAATAAATATCTGGTTATATGGTTACCAGATCTCGCGTTCGAGTTTCTATAGTGGTATAATTCGGATTTCGTGGGCCTTCGGAATTGTGCGATAGATAAACTTTCAGTCAAACAGTCAAACCTGTCTTCCTATACGTGTGATTTATATTATTATTCCATGTCCCGCAAAATGTTATTTGATTGACTTTAAAGATTCGTAATAAATACATAATTTTTGCACTGTAAGTAATGTGATTATTTGTGAATGCAACACACCAGGAAAATAACTGCGACGATATTACATTATCGAATTTAAATTACATTAATTATTTTCAGATACCGTAGAATAAAAATATACACTAACATTTAATCAAGTTAAAAGAAAATATAATATGCCATACACGAGTCGCTTGCATTAATTAATAGGAATTCATCATTAATAAACGTTACAAGGCTCTACTTCGTTCTTCAAAGTGAATACAGCTGGATAGAACTGTTTAGGAAGTTGCCAGTGCTTGCCACCTATAGTAGTTTCCTTTACCGCACATTAATTGCAGCCTCAAATGTCTTTATACCCCCGAGTTATTGCGCGTTCATTGACGCGTCGTGGAGGTTCGTTCACGCATGAAATTGCCCCCCATATCACGCACATCTGGGGTGGGCTGTCAACGCGTTTATCTCGCCATGAAAACATTCAATCAGTTGTCTGTCGTTCACCCGCTGTTAAGGTCAAAGTCATTGTTCCGTTGCCTCGTTGTATTTTGATGCCGGATAAAGTATTAGCTGAAGAGAGAGAGAGAGAGGGAGGGAGGGAGGGGGGAGGGAGGGAGGGAGGGAGGGAGGGAGGGAGGGAGAGAGGGAGGGAGAGAGAGAGAGAGAGAGAGAGAGAGAGAGAGAGAGAGAGAGAGAGAGAGAGAGAGAGAGAGAGAGAGAGCGAAACTAAAATAGAATAGTATACTTAATCGAGTTTATGTTGATTGTAAGTGAGTGGACTTTATCTCTGAATGCAAGCGCTACGAAAATAAATTGTGATTTATATGTTTTACAAATCTTTTATTGATTCATTATGTTTGCCGTACCTGTATATTAAGGACACGTGCATGTGAGAGAAACGTGTTCGCAGAAAACTCGAACACCTCTCTACAATGGCTTGGTAATCAATATTAGCCAGCGTTCAAAATTACGCTACTCAACTATGCATGTAAGGGTCTATAATATTATGTTCACTGGTTTAAACTTGTGTGGAACAGAAAACATGTTACGTAGACTATAACTACTAAATCCGACACCCCGTTTCCACTGAAAGGTTTATACTATTAACTACTATGATATTATGTTAAGGTATTGTTATGATATTATACTATATGTTATCAGACCAAGTCATATGAAAGAACCGGCGGTAAACACCGCCGTATTGTTCCCTAGGGATATACAAATTGGTTTCGCCTAAACCCCTAAGGGCCAAACCCATGAACGAACTGTCATCAACTTTCGGTGGTCCTGACGCGCGGCTGAACTAAATAGGTGCTGCGAGCTCCGGTGATTAATTGGGCAGTTAGGGCAAAGGTCTCGCAGCTGTCTGTACGCAATTATTCAATTTGTCAATGCGAGCATTTTACGGGACCGCGCCAAAAAACCAGATGCGACATTGTTTTACAGCCGGCGATATTGCATTGCCGGATAAAGCGCTCGCAGGTGTGAGTTAGCTGAGTAATAGTTGAGTTGCTGCTCCGACAGAGCACTTGACTCACGTGAAGCGGACGATTTCGGTAAAACGACGCCAATTGTTTGACCGCATTCTATGCGTTTGTTTTCGCAGCGCCTTCGTCGTTTCTCTACGTTGTCGCGCCGTAGGTTTGCCCGAGTAAATATTGACGAAACACTGCGTTGATTAGCTGCTGATCGAGCGCGGTCGACGTAACAATTACCAGGTAAATCGTTTGCTGATGCACCGACTGGATGACGTAATTTGTCAGCGCGCCAAACGATTTTCAAATAGCCTAATTTGTCGGTTGCCTATCAAGCGAATGAGAAACCTGTCTTGACAATAACATGTGGTACTTGAAAGATTGCCGAAGAAACGGAAGGCAATCTGTGTGGACGATTAAAATATTGACTTGCATAATGACTCGTCCATTTATTACGGTTTGTTCTACAATAATTAATTTGTCCGATTAAATTACGTATGTTAACTAACCTCGAGATTGGTGTTTGATTTTATGCCATCTGATCTCAGTAGAATAGAGTAAGGAAGTACAAACTATTATATCATATGATTATATATATAAATATATATATATATATATATATATATATATATATATATATATATATATATATATATATATATATATATATATATATATATATATATATATATATATATATATATATATATATATATATATATATATATATATATATATATATAGTACTGGTATACAAACAACATAGGCGAATGTTTCTTTTTCAGTAGAACTAAGTACAATTTCGTAGAATATTTAGAATAACAGCTACAGTGAAAAATACCATGTTACCGTTCGAGTTATTTCGTTTGAGTCGCTCTTTTTGTTAGATGGATGGTAACCATTAATTTTCGGGCCACACTTGTCCAGGCCCTATTTATTTCCCCATGGCGACCATTAGAAATCTTTGTGTAAGTGCAAAAACCAGCCAATATATATTCTGATATTCGTGACACTGTGTCCTTTTTACTGCTACAGAAGACCAAGACAAATGTCCGTGGAAGTGCGGTGAGACTTTCAAAGCTGGACAATTTATTGCAAAAAAAATCCTGGTCGAATGGTTATTATAAGAGATAGTATATACTAATATAATATATAAAATACTTCTATACTAAAATCCTCGGCAGCGCACAAAAACAAAAGCAGTTCATAATCAATAAGCAGGTTTAGTGTATGGGGAGATATGTGGAGGAAAAGCAAGCTTAAACAGGTGTGTTTTTAGTTTACGGCGATTTTTTTTATATTTCCTACATATTTAACTCTAAGGCGTCATCACAAGGTTGCACCTTCGTTCCCGCTCTCCCGTATTTCCTATCATGTCTCCTTATTATTCAGCATCCAGACAGACAAACACATTCTCAAACCTACACCAGCACGTGGAACAAACAATTATTACAAGTATCACCACCAATGTATTAGTCATCATAAGGAATGATTTATGCTTGCAATGAAAAATTACCCGCTGACCCTGACGCAATTGCGGTCACACCCCTTAAATTGACCAGGGTATCTAATTAAGTTCAGCCGACAGATTGATCGATACTACGCAGCTGTCGACGTTTGATGATAAACACGTTATATTAGTTGCATCGTGGAATTGCAAAAAAAACATGCTAACATTACAAATAGCATCAATAATTAATTCTAATTAATAATTGGTAGACTTTGCTGCTTTTTTCGTGTTTAATCCAAATTTTGAAATAATGCAGCGATCCCTGCATTAATTGTCAGTCAAACATGAAGGGGTATGCTGTAATTGTCAGCTTGGTTCGTGTTGCCTCAATTTACTCAGCTGAATACATAAGTAGTGGGTATATACAGTGATAAATATATGTGAACGAACACTCTTCGCGCAGTATTTGCGGTGTGGCTTAATGCTACCCCCCCCCTCAAAAAAAAAGTCGAATTGGTTTCCTCTTTCCACACACTCACACCTTTCATATCTCCCTCGGCGGTGTATCTGGTCAATGACCCGATGAAACGTTAGATTTTTGGACATACTGTCGAGTGCGGTCGCCCTGACCCATTACCGAGATAGGCATGTGCCTCAGACGGCTGCCAACGGCACACAACCCCTAGACGACGATCAATCTGTCTTTGTTATTCGCGGTCGAATCCGCGCACTCGAACTGACCTTTAAAGTGTTCGACACAACGAATGACAAGTCGCCAACCAGTGTATGAAGTGAACGACACACGACAGCTACTGTGACGACAGTAGTAATGACGCTAATAACATTGTGGCACCAATAACACAAATTGTAGTCTAACCGCGTGAAGAAGCGTAAAAATGTACGCAGTCAACTTGCTGAATTAACAGTTTTTAATTACATGTAATAACCAGGCCAAGGTTCAAGCACACAAAAATGATATGTGTTAATATGCCTATGCACTATTCGATTAGTTTCCGGCGTCTGCGATCACTCAACCGTTGACCCAGATTCTGGCACGCGCTCAAAATGTCGTCTGCCGTTGGGATTACTATATTTGTTCGTTTCCTTTAGTTCAGTGTATGCCCTCGTTCGTGCTAACGTCAACACCATAACGGTAGTTTCTTCCCATTCGCCGTAGACATAAGTGGCTGCCGCCTTTTCATACGGCTTTTATTTTAATTTAATTTGCGCTAGCATCCGCAGGGACTGGATGAACAGATTTCACGTTGCGATGGGAACCGATCTATTAATCCGGTTAGAACTATGCAAAGGACACCCGCTCACAAAGAACACGCAACGTTATGGCATTATTATAATATATATTTTAATTTTAAGTAGCGCTGTGTGCATGAGTACATAATAAATTTGCGAAGGCAAATAAATTGTAGTTGCTGCAATGTCAACACGGTCTAAACAAATGACGTAGATTCGGCGTAAAACATTCAGAGATCATAGTAACTATTATGTCGGTTTCCCCCAAATACAAATACGTATATGGACTTCCCCGTGTAGACAATATTGTAGTAGATGCAGATATGTTGTATCCTTCCCGGAGGTCACGACGAATTGTTCTCCATGATAATGTTTGCCTATGTTGCTTGAACGACTTTCTTGCCGCGTTAAGCATCAGTTTTAATGCATTATAGATTTGCAGTTCGTTATTAATAATAACAATGTCATATCTTATTGAAATTTGATGTCGTTGTTACTAATTTAAGGGAATTCTCAGTGTAGCCATAATACCAACGCACGTTCGTTAAAGCATTATTATTTATATTAAGCATTATTTCGTGGCTGTAAACAATAATATTGTACAAAATCAATTGCACGTTTGTAATGATGTTTAAGTAGCATGTCGTTTCTCCTAAACTGAAATGTTTTAAGAGAGGACGGTTTGACGGGACAGTTTGACGTGACAGGTTAATGCGACGGTTTGACGTGACGGTTATCTAGCCCGCTTCTAATCCAACGACACTGTTGATAATTGTGATGAACGCCTGCGTCATTAAATCGAGAATTTCGCCTTATCTCTGCCGCTTTTAAACAGCACGGAAGGCTAATCGCCGACACTGAAGATACGGTCCGTACCGATGTTCGCCTGTCATTTATTTCTGAGCCGGACGTGCAGTATAAACACATTAATGATAATAATTGCAGCCGATCAATCGGAACTTGCAAATTGAACCGTTGCCGGCAACGTTACAGACGCGATACATTACCATTGCAAATACGGCTTTCAGATTTGCAGTTACGATCGCTGGTTGTGTCGGGGGCGATGCGGGTCGCGTCTCCCGCGTCAAAATAAGCCATTAACAACGCGGGGAAAGACGGGCGAGACATCTTAATCATCGGTACAAGCCGACGGCTTAAATCGGGATTAGACGACAGCGCGCGCA
The DNA here is from genome assembly GCA_033239005.1 of Lamellibrachia satsuma. Classification (NCBI taxonomy): domain Eukaryota; kingdom Metazoa; phylum Annelida; class Polychaeta; order Sabellida; family Siboglinidae; genus Lamellibrachia; species Lamellibrachia satsuma. Next base: position 1,207,246 of record BSQZ01000099.1, on the reverse strand, counting down.
CGTCCGTCGCGCCATCTGGCAGCGCTCGAAAACGAGGCGGCGTGCAGTCAAAATGGAGGCAAATGATGATTTCATTTGCGGATGGATCACTAATCTACTTCGGGGTGCGAATGAAGTGTTTGGTGGTTTTGAGACTGTACCGCCATTTGGCAAATTTTGGCTCTCTATAGAAAACTATTTTTTTAACCGGGGTATGGTCACATTTGAGGACCACGATGCTGTGCCCATATTTTGTTGTAAGTGGCTGGCGACATAACATGTGCACGTGTCATGCAGTGACTGTGGTATTCTTTGCGCATTAAAACGTGGTATATTTCTATTTGACGCAATTTGATTGATGGCATATTTCTGGAAAGAAAAAAATAACTCAATGTTAAGGTTTGTTTTGAAAGAGGTTGATGAAAGAATAACTATTGCTAACACAGTCGATTTTCAGAAGATTCAAATTCCAAATGTGCGAACAACGTTGAAAATGATAGCATTGTCGCCAATGGAAAATATATAATGATTCGTCCCCATTTAGACTAAAATCCCGGATAGCTTAATTGTTTCAACTGGTTTCTTTCCATCTAGTTCCTCCGTTCACTCGTACACAGAGGAGAACGCGCGTCTTTCTGTAGAGACACATTATAACCATTCCTCGACTCTTTAGTTAACTATGTTAGCCGTGCGACAACACCATGTGCAAACAGTATATAGAACGTAAGTGTACTCGGGTAAATTAAATATCGAAATAAAAATTCGCGATAGGTCCCTATTGCAAGAAACGAACCTCGTGAAGGCCAATATCGAGTCTCGTCATTTCGAAATAATTGGGTTTCACTCTAATATGTCTGTTGAGTAGGGTGATATATAATTGTACTTAAATCAAATTAAAATCCAATAATTATGCTTTCAACGAACTACTGTTCTGCCCCGTATAGATGGTTGCTGTTTTTGTTTAATTAAAACTTTAAAATGTGTATATTGCACGAGCACTATTACTCCGAAAACGTGTCATAGTCGGTTATATATGACCATGACACGAGATAACCAATCGAGATAAATAACATAGAAGAGACGCCACGGATTCAACTGAGTTGTACAATCGATCTGCACGTCACGTCGTGAACAGTTGACGTTAGCGAATTCAAAACTATTCGTATTCATATCCATCTGCATCGCGTAAGCGTCACGCATGACGCTCGTTTATTAACGCTCATTTACCCCTCTAAGTTGTCCTGTAACGTAGCACGTGTCGCACCGACGTCGACACCGATCGCGTTAGCCGCGCGAGAATTGCGATTCCCCGTTGACGTCAGCGATGCCGACCTCTACTTAGTGTCTCCGTTAGAACGTCCGCGGCTAAGTGACGGCAACGCGATGAACAAGCGAACTCGCCGCTCTCGCCGCTAAATCACGCGGCATGCAGGCCGCTTTAAACCGCCCGGGATGGACAATCATTCAACGCCCGCAGACACGGAGGTTGTGTCGACTTAATATTATCATAAAGACCACTTATTCGAGGATGATTTATGGTGTTTTGGAAATATTGGTTCTCCGCCGTCGGGACGGATGTTTGTGCAAGTGGCACTGATGATGTTCACTGGGCGAAACTCGGAGTGGATTAGTATAAACAAGGAAATGTAAAAGGAAAGGACCCCTGACAAACATAAAGAAATGCCTTGATACTGTTTGCCAGTATATATCTGTTCTTGCGCGTTGTTTTTTTGCTAATCTTATTGTAATGTACACAAATATTGGTACGATGTACATCAATGCTGGAGTGATGCAAACCAATGTCGGTGCGATGTACATCAATGCTGGAGTGATGCAAACCAATGTTGGTGCGATGTATATCATTGCTGGAGTGATACAAACCAATGTTGGTGCGATGCATATCATTGCTGGAGTGATACAAACCAATGTTGGTGCGATGTACATCAATGCTGGAGTGATACAAACCAATATTGATGCGATGTACATCAACGTTAGCAACGTTAGTTGTAAATCAATGTTTATATGATATACACCCACACGAGGTGTGACAGAGCCAGCACTGGTATACTGATATAACGAATACTATTCTCCAACAATAGCTCAATAATGATATTTAATTCTCATGATATCAGATTGGCCCCAACGAAACGTATATATACATACATATATATATATATATATATATATATATATATATATATATATATATATATATATATATATATATATATATATATATATATATATATATATATATATATATATATATATATATATATATATATATATATATATATAGGCTTACGTTTTCTTGTAGACTATTCAGGAGAATGCACTAATTCAACAGGTGGACGTTTCTTCTATTAATTTATCCTTCTATTACGTCCTGTCCAAAAACGGAAGCGACTGCCATAAACTGACGCATGCGCCCCGTTCTCTGTTGCAGGTGTGGTTCCAAAACCGGCGCACAAAATGGCGGAAGAAGCACGCGGCGGAAATGGCGTCAGCGAAGAAGAAGCAAGAAGAGCGCGCTGACGAGATGGACTCGGAGGACGAAGAGGACGACGATGAAAACATGTCGTGCGGCGCCGGAAGTGCTTTACTCCAGCCTCCTCTACAGCACCACCATCAACAACAGCACCACATGCACCACCAGGGGATGATGGACCCAGATCACATGACTTATAACGGGCTACTAAACACGAACTGTGGCAACTCGTAGGAGAACCCACACCTGCCGCTGAATGTGCGGCCAGAGATCCTTGATACAGACTTGTGCGAACACAGTGGTCTACGCCTTCGTGTCGCGAAGGAGCGGCGACGTAAAGTTGCGTCAGAGGCGTGCGTGGACTGATGGTGCGAAGCGTACCTCGAAGCTTACCTCAGAGTATTATTTGTGATCCCGTGTACATACAACGACTGTGTTATGACCGTTCGTGCATGTGTTTGTTTGTCTACGTATTTATTTTGCTAAGGACTGCGGACGTTTTGCAGCGCCGCTGTGTGGCGATCCGTGCCTCAATCGGAGGCTGATATATGCGCCTTTGTACGTACTTCAACGTGTACATGCATCGGTTAGGATGGCGTCGTGCACCAAATGGTTACAGAAATATGAACGACCTGAACATGTTTGCATCTCTTCATGCAGCAGAAATGTTGGAAACAATTGTGGATGTAATTTAGTTTATATACATGCTTCATATTGGTCCACGGCCATTGTGACTTCCAGTGGCACTTCGTTTCTCCACGTCTGTCTTACTTTGTGGATATACATTCCGGGCCCCCTAAAAGTGGCTTCTCCACTTCGAAAGGGTACACTTTGTGGCTCCAATTGAGAGAGTCTTCATATTATTGACAACGCATGATACGACCGAGACGGCACAAACATCGTAAATGCATCTTACTTATAGTAATATACGAATGGTCAGCAAATTCGATGCTAGTCCCTCGCTGTTCGGCTGATATCGCTTATCGTTTCATCAGTGACATCATAGAGTGCTTTGCATTGTGGGACTATACCCGTGCAAGGGCATGCAGTTCTTTTTATCTATAATATCGACATTTTCAACACGATCGTAGTTAATTTGATGCAGCTGTTTTTACATTTAGGAATCAGGAGACATCCGTGAATACATTGACAACGTCGGTATCGTCAAGGTGTGAGTTATTCTTTTAACACAATATAAGTGACCAAAGCGTACTGTGTCCGTTTCAATAACCAACAAACGTTGGATAAAATAAGCCATATTTGCTTGAAATCATACGATACCGAAGAAGAGAGAGGATTAATTTCCAACAAACAAATTTGATTATGGCAATAACTAATTAAGTAATTATTACGTTCCGGATGTCTCTATGCATGCAAAGGCTGCGCCACAAGCGTCTGGTTATGACGTCACGATATCTAAAATACTTGACGAGCAAATGGTCACAACGAGGCTAGTCGTGTGATTGTTTACTTGTTCAACGTATATTCCTTGTGTAAATGTATGATGTATGAAGGCAATAAATCCGTGGTTGTGCTAGTTGGTGCTTGTTGGAGTCTCGGTATAACTTAAGCCAATATGCGATGGTTTCACAGTCGGCTTAGAGAAAAATACAGATGTCAAACGGCAGAAATGCCAAATGTCTTGCGTACAGGTATATAGGTAGTCATTTTAGTCTTCACTCAAATATAATAATGATAATAATAATAATAATAATTAACTTCTATGACTCCTATATCTTGGGGAACCTGAGCTCAGAGGCGCAACAAAACAGAATCAGTAAGCATAACCGTGAACAGGGACGTGCAAAGTAATTATCAGAACGAGGGAAAACCGAAGATTTATGGTGGAAATGCAATTTGGAATAAATATGTCTTGAGTTTTTTACGGAAGATAGCTACAGTTTCAGATGTTTCCAAAGTGATGGCGAGTTCATTCTAGACCCTAGGCGCAGCGACAGAGAAAGCACGTTTGTCCAAGTTAAGTTTTGTTTTAGGCACAATAAGCTGTTGTGCAATTGATGATCTGAGCTGCCTGTGGATATTTGAAAGATGCAGGAGACTAGCCATGGTGATTGTTGTGTAGACAGAGCACGATAGTGAGTGGACAGCTTAACATTAATTCGATAAGAAACAGGAAGCCAGTGTAACTGTTTAAATAGTTGTAGTGATGGTGAAAACCGAGGCAAATTGGTGTGTGTGTGTGTGTGTGCGTGTGCGTGCGTGCGTGCGTGCGTGCGTGCGTGCGTGCTTGTGTGTTTGTGTGCGTCCAGGTGCTCAGT
>BSQZ01000099.1:1192500-1197500 GCA_033239005.1 Lamellibrachia satsuma | reverse complement strand
CCACCCTTCCACCCGTCCACCCGTCCACCCGTCCACCCATCCACCCGTCCACCCGTCCACCCGTCCACCCGTCCACCCGTCCACCCGTTCACCGGCCCACCAGTCCACCCGTCAACCGTCCACCCGTCCACCCTTCCACACATCCACCCGTTCACCTGTCCACCCGTCAACCGTCCACCCGTCCACTCTTCCACATGTCCACCCGTTCTCCTGTCCACCCGTCAACCGTCCACCCGTCCACCCTTCCACCCGTCCACGCGTCCACCCGCCCACCCGTCCACCCGTCCACCCGTCCACCCGTCCACCCGTCAACCGTCCACCCGTCAACCCTTCCACCATTCCACCCGTCCACCCGTCCACCCGTCCACATGTCCACCCGTCAACCGTCCACCCGTCCACCCGTCCACCCTCCACCCTTCCACGCATCCACCCGTCCACCCGCCCACCCGTCCACCCGTCCACCCGTCCACCCTTCCACCCGTCCCGTCATCATGATATATTGTGTACGCATATTACTTTGTTTGTATTCCTCATTAAGAAAAAATTCTCGTCCACCCTTCCACCCGTCCACCCGTCCACCCGTTCACCGGTCCACCCGTCCACCCATCAACCGTCCACCCGTCCACCCTTCCACACATCCACCCGTTCACCTGTCCACCCGTCAACCGTCCACCCGTCCACCCTTCCACCCGTCCACGCGTCCACCCGTCCACCCTTCCACCCATCCACCCGTCCACCGGTCAACCCGTCCACCCTTCCACCCGTCTACCCTTCCACACATCCACCCGTTCACCTGTCCACCCGTCAACCGTCCACCCGTCCACCCTTCCACCCGTCCACGCGTCCACCCGTCCACCCTTCCACCCATCCACCCGTCCACCGGTCCACCCGTCCACCCTTCCACCCGTCCACCCTTCCGTCCGTCCACTTGTCCACCCGTCAACCGTCCACCCGTCCACCCGTCAACCGTCCACCCGTCCACCCTTCCATCCTTCCACCATTCCACAAGCCCACCCGTCCACCCGTCCACATGTCCACCCGTCAACCGTCCACCCGTCCACCCGTCCACCCGTCCATCCGTCCACCCGTCCACCCTCCACCCTTCCACGCATCCACCCGTCCACCCGTCCACCCGTCCACCCGCCCACCCGTCCACCCGTCCACCCGTCCACCCTTCCACCCGTCCCGTCATCATTATATATTGTGTACGCATATTACTTTGTTTGTATTCCTCATTAATAAAAAAATTTCGTCCACCCTTCCACCCGTCCACCTGTCCACCCGTCCACTCGTCCACCCGTTCACCGGTCCACCAGTCCATCCGTCAACCGTCCACCCGTCCACCCTTCCACACATCCACCCGTTCACCTGTCCACCCGTCAACCGTCCACCCGTCCACCCTTCCACCCGTCCACGCGTCCACCCGCCCACCCTTCCACCCATCCACCCGTCCACCGCTCCACCCGTCCACCCTTCCATCCGTCCACCTGTCCACCCGTCAACCGTCCACCTGTCCACCCGTCCACCCTTCCACATGTCCACCCGTCCACCCTTCCACATGTCCACCCGTTCTCCTGTCCACCCGTCAACTGTCTACCCGTCCACCTCTCCACCCGTCCACGCGTCCACCCGCCCACCCGCCCACCCGTCCACCCGTCCACCCGTCCACCCGTCCACCCGTCCACCCGTCAACCGTCAACCCGTCCACCCTTCCACCATTCCACCCGTCCACCCGTCCACCCGTCCACCCGTCCACCCGTCCACCCTCCACCCTTCCGCGCATCCACCCGTCCACCCGCCCACCCGTTCACCCGTCCACCCGTCCACCCGTCCACCCTTCCACCCTTCCACCCTTCCACCCATCCACCTTTCCACCCTTCCACTCGTCAACCGTCCACCTGTCCACCCGTCCACCTCCCCACCCGTCAACCGTCCACCCTTCCACCCTTCAACCCGTCCACCTTCCTCCCTTCCACCCTTCCACCCGTGCACCCATCAACCCTTCCACCTCTCCGCCCGTCCACCGGTCCATCTGTCCACCCGTCAACCGTCCACCCTTCCACCCTTCCACCCGTCCACCTGTCCACCCGTCAACCGTCTACCCGTCCACCCTTCCGCCCGTCCACCCGTCCACCCTTCCTCCCTTCCACCTCTCCGCCAGTCCACCCGTCCACATGTCCACCCGTCAACCGTCCACCCGTCCACCCTTCCACAGGTCCACCCATCCACCTTTCCACCCGTCAACTGTCCACCCGTCCACCCTTCCACCCGTCTACCCGTCCACCCGTCCACCCGTCCACCCGTCATCCGTCCATCCGTCCACCCGTCCACCCTTCCACCCGTCCACCCGTCCACCTGTCCACCCGTCAACCGTCCACCCGTCCACCCTTCCACCCTTCCACGCGTCCACCCGTCCACCCGTCCACCCTTCCACCCTTCCACCCGTCCACCCGTCAACCCGTCAACCCGTCCACCCGTCCGCCCGTCCACCCGTCCGCCCGTCCAGCCTTCCACTTGTCAACCGTCCACCTGACCACCCGTCAACCGTCCACCCGTCCACCCGTCCACCCGTCCACCCGTCCACCCGTCCACCGTCGTCCACCCGTCCACCCGTCCACCCGTCCACCCGTCCACTCGTCCACCCGTCAACCCGTCAACCGTCCACCCGTCCACCCTTCCACCCTTCCACCCTTCCACGCGTCCACGCGTCCACCCGTCCACCCGTCCACCCGTCCACCCGTCCAACCGTCCACCCGTCCACCCGTCCACTCGTCCACCCTTCCACCCTTCCACCCATCAACCCGTCAACCCGTCAACCCGTCAACCCGTCCACCCGTCCACCCGTCCACCCGTCCACCCGTCCACCCGTCCAACCTTCCTCCTTTCCACCCGTCCAACCTTCCTCCTTTCCACCCGTCCGCCCGTCCACCCATCCACCCGTCCACCCTTCCACTTGTCAACCGTCCACCTGACAACCCGTCAACCGTCCACCCGTCTACCCGTCCACCCGTCCACCCGTCCACCCGTCCACCCGTCCACCCGTCCACCCGTCCACCCGTCCACCCATCTACCCGTCCACCCGTCCACTCGTCCACCCGTCAACCCGTCAACTGTCCACCCGTCCACCCTTCCACCCTTCCACGCGTCCACGCGTCCACCCGTCCACCCGTCCACCTGTCCACCCATCCACCTCCCCACCCGTCAACCGTCCACCCTTCCACCCGTCCACCCGTCCACCCTTCCGCCCGTCCACCCGTTCACCCTTCCTCCCTTCCACGTCTCTGCCCGTCCATCCGTCCACCCGTCCACCTGTCCACTCGAAGTGCATTCGGGGCGCTTTGTGGAAGTATACATGAAAAATACTTTCAATACATTGATTTCTAAATACTTGTAAAACAAATTCATGTTAATTACTGGAGTACCTCGGTTATATTACGTTGGAATTGCTTGAAACCTGTACGCTATTGGAGCATGGTGCAGATAGCTAGTGTTAGCTACACGGTGTTTATTTTCAAATAGTTAAAAAACGGGCATTTTTAAGACAACAGGTCAGAAACCTAAACCGTTATCAAAATTTTATCAGCCAAGCGAAAAACAAATCAAGAATCAAAATGTCGATATAGATATATTTTAAAATACTCTCCGTACCCATTAGTGTATACAAGTAAAAAAAAAGTCAACGAATACGATCAACCCATTTCAGTTGTACCAGGGCACAACCCCCACCCCGTGTTTGCATAGCTTTAGACGTTCATGTGTGCGTGCGTGCGTGTGCGTGCGTGCGTGTGTGTGTGTGTGTGTGTGTGTGTGTGTCTGTGTCTGTGTGTTTGCGTGCGTGCGTGCGTGCGTGCGTGCGTGCGTGCGAGCGAGCGAGCGTGCGTACGTGCGTGCGTGCGTGCATAACATTAACTAGTCTAAAATAGTTACGTAACAATAATTGCATTATGATGTAATATTTACCAACGCAACGAACAAAGACTTTCTGTAATTGGTTTCTTGCTTGCCATAAGTCACTATATAATTTAATGGTTTTTGATATTATCATAGATTCGCCAATGTTGCACATCGTATCTATTGATACATGTATTTGGGAAATGAAGGGTTATTATCGCCCATACGCCTGCAACATACGTAGCACCTGGTGATGACGGTTTTCGTGACAATGATAAAGCCGTCATATATATAGTAATTATTTCTCGATTTATATCTGAATTTGTAATGTAGGATTATTGTTGCTTTATCTGTTGCTCTATACGTGTCTTACGTACACGTATGTTTTAGTAGTGTAGACCCAATTGTTGAAAAAAAATGTTAAAGCTGTGACATCACTGATCCACGAACTCAACATCAAACATATTAAATACATACATTAAAAAAAATATGATTTTGAAAAATATTTGAAATGTGATTTATTGAGGTCAATTTATGCGTATATACAAACCCAGTGTTGAACAAGGAGTAAACGATTAAATGCATTATCACACACGATACATTGTTTATGCATAGGTGTGGATTCGTGAAAAGGTAAATAAAGTGTTTCTGTCGAACGTAAGTCAAAAATCCGTCAATATTTGACCATAGCAAAACTGTAAAATTGGGTTACTAAGGCTATTTCCGTGTCAAGCGGTTGATGCATGGTCGTCGATTGCCAAACAGAATATCACGCCATCAACTCGCCCGCACGTGCCGCTGCAAAAGGAGAAACTGCAAGGTGACCCGAGAATGGCTGCTCGGTGACAGTCTGCGCGTATAGACTGAAGACAAACGCGAAAAGAATATCCCATTATGGCTAATTATCACACTACTTGCAAGTTGTATGTTTATATTGTAGTACTAACTGATTTATTTAAATAAACATTGTTGAATTGAATAAAAACAAATCCCATTATGGTTGCAAATCGTGTACAGAAACAGACGAGATAAGATTAACAATGAGAGCAAGGAAAGCAGAGTATGTATAGAATGAGAAGAGGAAGACGAAATGGAGCGGATGGATAATG
>BSQZ01000099.1:1090000-1185000 GCA_033239005.1 Lamellibrachia satsuma | reverse complement strand
GGCAACTAAGCTATGCTCTACGCATCACAACGTTTCTTGTACGTGACACAAATAATTTCGAGTTTAAACCTATTTTACATGAGCGGTGAATTGACACTACGTTTTCATTTCACGCGAATGAATAAATAAGAGTAGGTGCTTTGTATTATAAAACATTTTTATTGTTGCGCTTACCTAATAAGAATATATTAGGCAATTTACAAAGTCTCCATTTGGTTGTAACGTTTTTAATTGTAAAAAAAATGCAGATGTTTTAAGTGACATAACATCAAATAGAAATAACACCAGACAATAACACATCAAATAAAGCATTGATCGAACAGCAATCCAATATTTTAAAGATATACAGTTTCCAAACATCCAGATTTCACGAGTAGCCGGGATGTCACACACGATACTTCATAATAAGTTTAATTTGGAATTCATTTTAATTAACTAACTTATTTGACAATCGCGTAATATGACGGATTTAAAGTAATTATATTTCATAAATCCCACTTTCTGCTGACAAACACAGTTAGCTTCATTCTATAGATGCCATATATATATATATATATATATATATATATATATATATATATATATATATATATATATATATATATATATATATATATATATATATATATATATATATATATATATATATATATATATATATATATATATATATTGTTGAAAATAGATTTTAAGAGTGGTTTACCGTAGACGCAGGCCTATGCGTGTTTCAATCATATGTTCTGTGAGCACGTATAGGCGCAGGTGCGTATATATCTGTTAGCTAGCGTGTGTGCGGTATCTTCAAATAGTTTGTGTCATTGCTTCGCAGTTATTTTAATAAAGATCTATGAATTGTTTATTTATTACATATTATTTCCTTATATACGGGTCCACTGCACACACATCTGACTCAAACGTATATTTATTACATATTATTTCCATATATACGTGTCTACTGCATACACCCCTGACTCAACCGCAATAAATCACTGGCCTTAAGCCGTAGGAACTCGCAGCAGTCGGCCGCGCATTCACAACACGGCATGATCATATCATCCAAGTTCAGAACGCGTTTCCATTTCTAATCAACCAGTGATAGTTCTCCAGATGTTACGACCAGAATTACGTATTGTTAAACCGCCGACATTCCGGGATGCGTCCACTGCCAGTCCGCCTGGGTCCCGTCGCTTACGCCTCATTTGCCAGCTGACGAATACGCGAATCAACCCCGGCGCGATTCAATCGTACCTATTTGAAATAATTCCTGATGGGCGGAGCGACGCCGCGCCCTCCCGTCGAGTCCCGGCCCGCCGGCGATTGTCCGCGCGCGCTGGGAACTCACAATTCAATTCCAGCGCCACGGAGCGGCCGCGATGACTGCATTCGTCAGGCTGACGGCGAATGGGAGTTTTTCAGGGATAATTTCATTTGCAAACGATAGACCATTGCGAGGAGCCGATTCGAAATTGACACGTTATTAGTTGGCAGCTGCGCCGCCGACAATAGCCCGCGTCCCAGATGTGTCGTCTGCGTCGGAACGGCGGCCGTCGCAGCCGCCGTTTCGAACAAACTATGAAACTCTTTCTCTGACCAGTGGCGTATCTAGGATCTCGCAAAGGGGAGGCCGCGGGGGGGGGGGGGGCGGGGCGAGTCACCCATTGGTTTACCGTGCTACTGTGTATAGCGGCGCAATATGTTACATATGGAACAAAATTATAATAAAATATTACCTAAAGGAGCATGGCCTAATAGGGTAACATGGGGCAACACGGCCCCTGGAGGTAAGACGGCCATCCTTCACGTACACAAAATATAAAGCTTTGAACGTCCCCAAATCTGGGGCAAAATTAAGCTATAGCGTTTATCTGATGACCATCGAAAGCTCGGCAACACGAGACAGGTGTAATTAAATCAGCGTTTTTTAAACTTTTATATGCATTATTATATGCACTGATCTAATATTTTGTCTATAGAAAAACTGCGATACTCTCGGTATAACGGTGTGAATTATGGACTTAATTGGTGACGTGATAATATTATTAATCATTTGATATGTCAAACAATACAACACGGGCAGTAGTATGTTATGTTTTGTGTACATCGTGTTAAGACACACGTTGTGTCTGTGGGGCAAGACAACCCCCATGCATGTGGGGCAAGACGGGCCCTATGTCTTATCCCACACGCACATGGTCACAATGTATCAAATGTATTACACATGACCAATTATGTTTAATACATATAATATAATATGAACATTGCATAATTTACGTTCTGCTACTCTGTAGGCTGTAACCATGGCGGAATATTACTAAACCAATATTATATTATGTATATGGATTGCGAGGTACGCATTATATGTTAAAACTGCATCCTCAATTGATTGAGCCTATCGCGGGTCCGGTTCTTTGATGTCCAGATATGTAGTGTGTGAATAGTTTAAGTAGTATCCACATTCCGCAGTCAGTTTAATTTAAAAATGCATTTATTTTCAAATCATCGAAAGAATTGACTTTAGTCGTTAGATTTGGTAAGGCTCAAAATGTTGGATATCCAAAACGGTAAACACTTTATGGGGTCAAGGCTGATCGTGGGTGTGACTTCCATCCTCTCGCCGATCACATGACAAAATTGTGAAATGTCACCAAGGGCGAAATTCGTTAATTTTCAGCGTTTCCATTTTCACTTTAATAAATTATGCATGCAGAATTAAATATTGTAATAGTCTTCTGATGATTTCACAAAACTACATACAAAAGTTGCACAGCAGCTTGCATGTCGTAGTGGATATTAGGTAGGTTTGAATTTTCGCAAAATGAATTTGAAATGAGACGAGCAAAAAAATCAAATCGATGAGACATCTTTAACTCCCATTCAAATGTAACAAGCATAATGGCCTGATATATTACTATTGTACCGTATGTATATATATATAAACATTTTAATTTCAGGCAATAGTTGGTTCATATAAGCGAAAACAACGGGAGTGGGCTATGGATCCCATTACCCCAGGAAGAGGACCATCTTGCCTCAGGGATGGGGCAAGACGACTTTTTTGGTATTCTTACTATCTTTCAAGTGCAACTCAACTAGGTTGTTTATTTACCGAAAATAGTTTTCCAATGGGAAACACACATATCTGTCCATAATGTGAACACATTAAAGACATGCTAAAGTAGTTTAATGGTGTACAATTTGAAAGTTTTCCTTAGGGGGGCGCGATGCCCCAAGTTACCATACCCCTCCCCCATACCCCCTGAACTGTCTCTTGCGGTAGTGCGTGTTTACTGGCGACTTGCAAAATTCGACGATGAAACGTTTCGGAGATGAAATTAATGGTTTCACAATTATGGATTCGCCGTGAAGTCGTGAATTGTATAATTAATTGGGCAGACTGTAGCAGTTGTTCGTAACACAGAGAGACGCTACCTGCCGTAATTAGAGTTGTGTCATTCAATCAGGTTTTCGGCGAAAGTTCGCTGCTTCCCTACCCAATCAAAGGTTAATTACCCTACGCAACAGGCGTTTTGTTTATCCCGCTGCGAGGGGGGACTTGCACAGAAAGATGCCGGAAACGCCCTCGCTTCGCCTCTTAGTCTAATTAAGTATCGTCCTCAAAGCGCCATTAGCCGCGACGACGCAACGTAGATTCCGTAGAGCCATTAATTTGACCACGTCTTATTGAGCCTGCTTCGTCCGAGCCAATCGGGCGGAATCGATGGACACTCGGCTGAAGTCCCCCGGGGATACGTCACGGGCCAGCGGGGAGAGGCAATTCAGCAAGCGGGCAGAGAAAGCGAAGGGTTAGGTCGGGGTGGCCGAGCTTGTTTGCGTGAGGTTTCAATGGAACACCTGCACGCCGTCGAAGATTGAATGGCCTTTTCGAGGGCGCCGCGGGGCGCACCGAGGACCGGTGAGAAACGGTGGCCGGCTTAGTTATGGAGCTTCGATCGCGCCTTCGCCATCGGGTAATTAATACGAGGTTTCCATAGCGGGGCTGTCAAAGCGACAAGAGAGCCCGTGCGGCCGTCAAAGGACCAACGTACGAAAGTTAACTACGAATCGGTGATGAATGGAGGCACAGATCACAGAGAAACCCAGTTGGGGCCGTTGTTGCGATGGACCCGAAAACTACAGCGAATTTGAGGCCTTTACATGATCATTTTGTCTACCATTGCTCGATTTTGCTTTGAGTTAATCACACGTACACTGGAGTCGCGAAACATCCATAAAAATCAAACGCTTCGCATACATATTGAGAATATTTGTAACTGTACATAGGCCTACTTCCTTGTCTTCGTTCATAATATTTGAGACGTAGATTAATACGCCTGTATCTTATTACATTATACACACTGCACATGATGAAAATACCATACATATTATTGTGTACAAAGAGAATATCAGCATTTCAGCAAATAATTCATATACTTTGTAATTTGTTAGCCTTGCAAACGAATAAAACGTCCACGGCATTATGCACGCTGTGTAAACAATGCTACACACACGCACGCACGCACGCACGCACGCACGCACGCACGCACGCACGCACGCACGCACGCACGCACGCACGCACGCACGCACGCACGCACACAACACAAAGGAGTCATGCGCACAGAAATAGCAGGGCATGCATTGAATTCATCCTACTATTTGTTCGCAGTATTAGTCACGAATTAAACTAGCCATGTCTCCTATGCAGGTATGTTGCACGACCTGTTCTGCTCTAGTTACGAGGCTCTACCGTCACAGCTAAGACACACGGGGTGCGTTGTTTTTATCAGCGGTTCAAAGCGTCAACGTCGTAAACACAGCGACGAGCATGAACGTGAGAAGTCCTATCATAAAGTGAGGGTTGCTACGTGTTTCATAATACAGTGCCACAAGTCTACAACGACGTTGAAATAAAGAAGAACTTGGGCCGTCCGTCACTGCGAGGTGATTAAAGGAAATATATGTCAGATATATGGTGAACTATTGTGTTGTTAGTAACTAGGCACGAAAAATAATGCCAGAAAGACTGAAACAATGAGAGTCAGTAGAAACAAAGATAACGACCCAATAAACATTGATAGCGATGGCGATAGACTGGAGCAAACAGTTCATTTATATGGGAAGCTGGATGACGGTTGATGGCGGTTGATGACGGTTGATGACAAGTACGACAAACAGGTAAGGAGACGAATCAAATTGACCAGAAATTCAACAACATGACAAAACAACATGACAAACTATATATATATATATATATATATATATATATATATATATATATATATATATACATATATACATATATACATATATACATATATACATATATACATATATATATATATATATATATATATATATATACATATATATATATGTATATACATATATATGTATATGTATATATATATATATATATATATATATATATATATATATATATATATATAAAATACATATATGCATGCCCGTATGTATGCATACATGCATACATGCATACATACATACATACATACACACATATATACATACATACATGCATACATACATACAAACATATCCATGCATGTATACATGCATACATGTTTACCTACACATACATACATACATACATACGTACATGTATGCATACATACATACACATACATACATACATAAATACATGTATGCATACATACATACATACATGCATGCATGCATGCATGCATACATACATACATGCATACATACATATATACATACATACATACATACATACATACATACATACATACATACATACATACACACATACATACATACATGCATATGTGTATATATATATATATATATATATAAATACATGTATGCATGTATGTATGCATACATGCATACATACATACATACACACACATATACATACATACATACATACATGCATACATACATACATACATACATACAAACATATCCATGCATGTATACATACATGCATACATACATACGTACATGTATGCATACATACATACATACATACATAAATACATGTATGCATACATACATACATACATACATATATACATACATGCATACATACACACATATCCATGCATGTATACATACATACATACATATATACACACATACATATACACATGCATACATACATGCACACATACATACATACATACATGTATACATACAAACATATCCATGCATGTATACATATATACATACATACATATATGTATGCATACGTACATACATACATATATACATACACACATACATACATATATGCACACATAAATACATACATACATACATACATACATACATATATACATATATGTATGCACACGTACGTACATACATACACACATGTTTGCACACATGTTTGCATACATACATACATACATACATACATACATACATACATACATACATACATACATACATACATACATACATACATACATACATGTATGCATACATACATACATACATACATACATACATGTATGCATACATACATACATACATACATACATACATACATACATACATACATACATACATTCGGTATGTAGCACATGGGCTAATATTTACAGGTATTCCTTGAAGCACAACCGAACAAATCTTCAACATAAGACTGTTAATCGAGAAACACGTTGATCACCATCACGACTTATATCACAGTTTCATCGACTTCAAAAAGGCATTTGAGCGTGTGTGGCAGAAAGGACTCTGGCGAGTAATGCGACGATATAGCATTGACGAAGGACTAATGACACTACTCGAATCGCTATATGGACCATCAACGAGTGCAGTGTTAGACGAAGGAGAAGTTGGACAATCGTTTCGAACATCGGTCAACAGCAGAATAGCGCCAAGAATGAAAGGAGAACGCCTCGAAGAAGTGAAATCATTCAAGTACCTCGGGTCGATCATCTCCTCTGAGGGCGACTCCAGAGAGAATAATAAACGTACGCGGATAAACCTGGCAACATCAGCGATAGCAAAACTCAAGAAGATATGGAGCAACAATAACATCAAAACGGCAACAAAGACACGACTCTATAAAAGATTGGTTGTGTCAGACCCTGAAAGCCGAGTCCGAAAGAAGAATAGCCGCATTTGAGAATAAATTTTTTAGAAGAATCCTGAAAATTTCTTACAGAGACCACATAGCAAATATATCAGTAATGCAATCCATCACCGAAGCCGCAGGACCACAAGAATCGCTTTTGGCCACAGTAAAACTCCGAAAACTCCAATGGTTTGGTCAAACAACCAGACACAACACACTTGCCAAAGAAATACTACAAGGCACGGCCAAAGGCGGCAGAAAACGAGGAAGACCACAACAAAATTTACACAGACAACATTCGAGAGTGGACGGGTCTAGAGCCACAGAAATTATGCAGTGCTGCCCACAACCGTCCCAGGTGGAAAACGATCACTGTGGAAGCCCCCAAGCGCGCACCCCTACGATCGGCCTGGTCAAGGAATGAACTGAACTGATCTGATTCCGTGCGTGAACTCCCCGGGACAGTTTTGCCGCCATATTTACGTAAAACCTGAATTACGAATTCGTAAGTTTTTCCAGAATACGGGGTGGGCCCTGAACTCGGGTTCCCGGGGATTTAGACGCTACAGAAGTTTTGTTGCTATTATTATTATTATTAGGTGGTTACAAACCTGGCGGAAAAAGTAAACTTGACAATCCACACCAACTTGAATTGTTCGTGAAGACGCCGAAGATGAACTACCTCGGTCACGTGACCAGACTTCATGCGATGCAGCATATTGGAAGGTAGGGTTGATGGAAAGCGTAAGAGAGCGAGACGGAGAACATCCTGGTTGGACGACAACTCAACAGTTTAAACTGAGCCGCACGCGGACAAAACGAGTTGTGCAGACTGTGAAACGTGCATAGTCATTACCCTCGACTTCGCATTGGAGATGACGATGAGGGGTGTGGCGCAACGCATCTGGTAGGGTAGGATGGGACAAGCATCCCTTAAGGGGACACTGGATGCAGGAAAGAATCCCTTCGGTAAATATCGTCTATGTGCTATGAATGGTCCAGTTTATTATCTCAGTTACATTCCATGTGGTGAAATGTTTGACGTACAGTCTCTGAAAAAAAGTTGTAGCCATTTTAACCGAGGTTCCTATGGTGGGATAAGAAGCCCGCCGACGGGGTAAGAAGCCCTCCGACGGGGCAAGAAGCCCACTGACGGGGCACGAAGCCCCCTCTGGTCGTTTGCAATATTATAATTTCTTTATTTGAATATTTGTTCACGTATCCGTTGATGTATCGTAAACCATTTTTTAAATCGTATTAGCCTATTCAGTATTATATGCATTTACGTCGTTTGTATAAGCATGAATCTCACATTTTAATATGAATTGCTTGCCGCGTGTTTTGCTTCTGTTGCAACCATATTGTAATCAGATGGACACGATGACATGCAATTCCACCTAGCTATCTCGAAATTCTTATTTTCGAACCTTACGGTTAAATGGAGGTGGGCGGGTAGTATTTTTTTCGCGTACAGACGTCTTGCCCCACCTTACCCTATGCGACGACCCTTAATCGATTAACCGTGTGTTCAATTCCGTTCTACTTGTACTCCGTATCAAATAAGTTTATCATACAGTCCGTAACGTATAAATTGCACAAAAACATAACTATCCCGAATGCAACACGAAGCTCTGACGCTCGCGGGCAAACCAAGTGGCGAACGAGAACGTATGTGTCGCCATCTACCGAAAACACACACACTAACAAGGAAGCAATGATGCCCCATGTCGGACACCTCCACAACATTCAGGCAATCGATTGTACGGCTCCCTAGCGAATAAAGTCGATTCATCTGCTTGTTAAACTGTACCACATTTTATACAACGCAATTACGTTTTCCGACTTTTACTTAATTAATAACTAAAACAATTCACATAACATAAAAATGTAAAATATTTGATAAATAGTAGCATAAGCGTTAATAAAACGTTGTTTTCTAAATATTTGTTTTAGAAGGCTATAAAACTCTGCAAACGAAATAGTTAGGGCGTCTGTTTTTTGTGATGGGTATTTACAATTTATCAACGTAGTTCCGCAATGTTCACTAGGTAGCGCTACCGCTTCCAACGTCGAAACGTGAATTGTTCATAGAAAACTAAACACGCCCACTGATCTCCGCAAACTATTTTGTGGAGATCAATGTCCACTATTCAGGCACGGTATCGCCGATTTAAATATCTTCTTTATACTGCGTATGCCCTGTGAATTTATACTCTACGACTACACAGGAGTTTGTACTAGTTGTTATAACTGTATTGTTCCGTTTACAATTTCTCAGTGGTCAAGGCAGGTCATGATCTGGTGCTCCACAAATAGACCACTGCGAGTTGGCGTCCTGTTCGCTCTTGAAATGTTGACTGCAGACATATAATCAAAACAATCATTAGTGACGTGTTCCAAACAATGGTCTACAATTTGAAAACCTCTGTGAAATTGTTCCCGTAATTACTTTAAAAACACAGACAACCATTTTGTTTTCGTCCAATTCTTAATACACCTATCCAGAAAACATTCACTTATTAATACACGATACAAAAACATAGCAAACTAAAAAATTTATCTGTAGGTTATCAAGGCAGCAAGCCTCAAACACCATATTAATTAGTTTAGAACCTGCATAAATATGACCATTTATCCTATTCCAAATTAAACCCCAAGCAGGTAATGGCTCTGAGGTTGGGATGGTTACTAACATTATTGTTAGCAGACAACAGTCTGTCTTGACTTAACGACACATGAAGTGCATAACTGTTATCAATGCTGTCCGCTGTAGCTTACAGGAAGCCATGACTAAAATTATCAATACAGCCAATGTATTTACGATTCCAATAGTTACTAAAACTACCAACCCATGGTACAAATGGTAACAATGTAGAATATTATGTCTATCAAAACTCATTGATTAAATTTATTGTGTAATAAATTACCTCAAATAATAAGTATTTTATCTTGCCGCATATCCCAGCTACATCCGTTGACTAATTTATTAATTTCAACCTTTAGAAAATGACATGTATTTTGTAGGCAGCGAGTTGAACAATGACATTGGATACAATAAAGCAAACGATGTCACAATAGTTTAACAATAACGTTGCTAAACAATTAGCCTCAACATTTCTGCTGGAGTTATCTGAATAAGCATTTGTCCATCGCTGGGTAAGTCGTAACGTTATCTACTGTTCCACTCAAGAACAGAGAAGTTATTTGTTCGTCTGTCAGTCAACCCACCTGAAAAAGAAACAATGTTTCTGTATAGAATAGGTAGTTGTGCCACCCCTGACAGCAATGCCTCAGTTCTTGCAAATCCAGTTTCAGTGATACCAAAGTTCATCGCCGATTCTCAAAACAGTGACCCCAGCCCAGATGCCGATGCATGCGCCAGAAGAGCATTGGTTGCTTGTTTTGCTTCCAGATACAGCCTCACTTCGGTGATCCAATCAGACGCGACAGAGCGTGGCATTCCCCGCAGCTGGTTCATGTATCGAAGCGCCTGCTCAAGATCTCCACGAGCGAGACAGTACTGCGCGTTGTCAACAAGTCGGAACGTGTTCAGATCGTTCGGGTCGACCTTATCGTTGTCCGTCAGCGGCTTAGCCATGGTGAACATGAACAGCGACTGGGCATAGGAGAGGAAGTACTTCACCAGCGTTCCACCTCGTTCGTCAATCATGGCGACGCGGCGACAAAGACGACGCACTTTCTCGAAGCGAGCTATAAGAGACTCCTCCGTCCAGACTCCGCGTTCCAGCGCCGCGTTGGGGAGCGTGTCGGTGATGGTGTTGACGAAGGGGTGGTTGTTGCCCGCCCATGCCACAGCCGTCACCTCATTGTGGAGTGGCTTCAGTTTCGCCTCATCTGTGGCCCCGGCCTGTCCCTCCGTGAGACTTGTCATGAGAGCCTGACAGGACAGCCACAGTTCCTGGGCCTTGCGGGCCTGCTTCTCCAAGTCAGCTCGACCTGCACACATGTAACATCACATTAAAGGGACAGTTTTAGTTTTAGCTTGAAACTAATAATTTTTATGCGTCATCGCCACTGTGATCGAGAGTTTATCATACAAGCTCTCGTGTTTTTGTTGGAGCCCACGATAATACTCAGCCATCGCTCTCAATACCACTGCCGTTTAATGATTCTTATCCCACGATTATTATCTTTACAAAATGTGTCTTTTGAAATGTGTGACCTAAATATTATGTGAACCAAAGATGGCACCACAAAAAATACAAATTCACTAATGTTGACTGAAAAAAAACCCCGTATAAATGTGATTAAACACTATTGCTTCCTATTTATAGTTCTGTATACTTATGTAAACATGATGGGTATCACAATCATATTTTCACTATGAGCCTATTTATTTCAGTGTCTACACTAATTTTTTCCTCTCTTGCAGTCATCAAATTAAATAAGATTCTGTACCCAACTAATATGTAATAGGCTCACAGTAAGCCACTATGGTAATGGCGCACACTAACTACACTCAGGGAGAAGGCTGTCGTTCGGGAGAAGTGGAAAAGGATAACAGCTGGGGCAGTGCAGTAGTCCAAGAACTAGCCAGCCTCACTGCTTTATATCGGGAGCTATGAGGAAAAACACAACTAGACTCACTTTCAAGGGCGTGTTCGATCCCTTCCATCCTTGCGATCCACAGAACAATCTCAGAGCGCATGCGTTCGCGTTCATCCAGGATCCTGCCATCCAAATCCAGTTCAAATGTCTTGCGTAGTTCTCCTTCCTGGACTTTGAGGACATCTGCGAGATGGTCGCTGTGTGCAGCCGCCTGACGTGCCAACTGTCTTCGCATCTCTTTCTCTAGTAACTCATTTGCCTCGTAGTCCTGTCAACACATCACACAATGATGCATCTCTTTCTCTAGCAACTAATTATCTTCATAGTCCTGCCAACACATCACACAATGATGCATCTTATTCTCTAGCAACTAATTATCTTCATAGTCCTGTCAACATATCACACAATGATCCATCTCATTCTCTAGTAACTAATTATCTTCATAGTCCTGTCAACATATCACACAATGATCCATCTCATTCTCTAGCAACTAATTATCTTCATAGTCCTGTCAACATATCACACAATGATCCATCTCATTCTCTAGCAACTAATTATCTTCATAGTCCTGTCAAACATCACACAATGATCTATCTCATTCTCTAGCAACTAATTATCTTCATAGTCCTGTCAACATATCACACAATGATCCATCTCATTCTTAGCAACTAATTATCTTCATAGTCCTGTCAACATATCACACAATGATCCATCTCATTCTTAGCAACTAATTATCTTCATAGTCCTGTCAACACATCACACAATGATCCATCTCTTTCTCTAGCAACTAATTATCTTCATAGTCCTGTCAACACATCACACAATGATCTATCTCATTCTCTAGCAACTAATTATCTTCATAGTCCTGTCAAACATCACACAATGATCTATCTCATTCTCTAGCAACTAATTATCTTCATAGTCCTGTCAACATATCACACAATGATCCATCTCATTCTTAGCAACTAATTATCTTCATAGTCCTGTCAACATATCACACAATGATCCATCTCATTCTTAGCAACTAATTATCTTCATAGTCCTGTCAACACATCACACAATGATCCATCTCTTTCTCTAGCAACTCATTATCTTCATAGTCCTATCAACATATCACACAATGGTCAATCTCTTTCCCTAGTAACTCATTCACTTCATAGTCCTATCAACATATCACACAATGGTCAATCTCTTTCCCTAGTAACTCATTCACTTCATAGTCCTGTCAACATATTGCACAATGATCCATCTCATTATCTAGCAACTCAATGCAATGTAGTTCCAGGGGGCCCTTGGCAAACATACAAAAGTATTTTAGGATGGCACACTGGTCCTCAGCAAGAAAGTGGAAATGCTGGGGCACTTTGAGTATGGTAATCTCTGCACTAGAATAAACCCTATGTAAGGCAAAATGGAAAACCAACCCATTTTATTTTCTCCATCTGACACTCGTCCCGGAGACGTTGCTGCTCAAGCGCCACTTTCTGGTCGGCAAGTCTCGCATCTTCGTCACACTGTTTCGCCAAGGCCAGTTCAAGGTCGTGCTGGTAGCGAGCCTGCTGGGATGCAAGCTGTCTCTGCAGCTGGGTGATGCGGCGGTGAGCGTGCGCGATCAGCGAGTTCAACTCGTCCTCCGTCATCTTGTCTCCTGCGACACAAATGTGACCTCTGTGACCAGGGTTGGTTCCAATTTAAATTTTACATGAAATACAATTAGAGTGTAACTTAGTTATTATGAGGCTGTGCAACTGTAATTGATAATCATAACTAATTATTGTGACTGCGCCCAACCACGGCAGCAAGAATTAATGAATTCACCTACAACCCTGTTTAAAAATGAGCACTAATGGTGCATTTAATCTTCTTTTATAACAAATGCTGCTGCATTCATCCTATGAACTGACCCATTATGAAACATAGTAATTCATTTTTTGAAGTGCTCTAATTCCATCTTTTATGATGCTGTGTAATCGTAACTGACCCCAACCGTCGGTGACCATCAGGGCCAGGTGGACACATTTCTTTCTTTGACAAGTGACTAGTTCATATAATGACAGCCACAGAAGCTGTAGCATCCCAAATGGGACAATATGGAGGCTCTGGTTTCTGAAGTAACTGCACAAATATCTCAAAACTTATTATGCACAGGTATATTATATCAAGTATATGTACATTTCAGATACCGTATTCGACCTAATAAGCATAGATCATGCTCGAAAAAATTGTGCCATGGAAAATGTCAAGGAATCCATTCTTATAAGCGTACACCAAATTTGTTTCTCTAGACAATAACTGCATAAATCGAGAGGTATCATTTGATGACTAGCATAGAACTAAAAAGGGGTGCCAACTGTTACCAGATGGCGACACTTTTCAGTTGTTCACACTAATCAAATTACAATAATTATGGATCCTGCTAACTAAAAAAGGGGGTGTTTGCTTATTAGGGCGCTTGCGCTTAATAGGTTTAATACGGTATACACAATAACTTGGAGGCAGAATAGGTTAAACAAGTTCATGTTTCAATACCCTATAATAATTTGTCATCTACACTGCAGGCTTTTATTTAATAAGACTCACCAGAACGACCACCGATCTTGACGTCGGGTCGAATGCTCTCAAGTTCCTGCTTGAACTGTTGCTGTCCTTTCTTGACCAGGTCACGGAACTCAGTGATGATGCGACCCTCCGACAGGGCCTTGTTCAACTGTCGTGGAAAACCAGACATTTTCTCTTAGACAATTTGGGTATCATACATTTGTCACTGCCCAAGAAGACATCACTAAGATATTCATTGGTTAAAGGCAGTGGTAATTCTTTGAAATGTACAGTTCTCTCACAGGAAAAATATGTAATTAGTCAACACGTATGGTTAGCGGGGGAGGTTTTCTTAGGTTAAACTATGTCGGTTTCATGTAGGTGAATTCATACATCATGATGTCTTCAGATCACCCCTAAAATGTAACACAGTCGGAACTTAAACTGTGCCAGTCACAACATCGAATTATAGAGTCAATGAGAATTTGCCACCCTTGATGTAACTTATACCTAGTATGTGAACATAACATTACAGAAACATTTTAAACACAAGCAATATAATTTAATAGACTTTAAAATATGTCTAGTAGCTACCTCTCCCTCGGAGGAACTGATGCTGTAGTTGAGTCTTGACAACTGCTTCTCCGTCTCACTGATCAATTTGTTCTTCTTTGTCACTGTGTCCTTCTTTCCATCCTCTATCGTCATCTTCAATTTCTCCAGTTGCATCCTGTGTAGCAAATACTAGCACATGCATACAGCACTATAATAAGTATGTGTGTGCGAGCGTGTGGTGTGATCATGCATGCACGTGTGCAATCAGATGTACCAAAGGTATTTCCAGTTATTCTTCCATCGATAAAAATCAGTGTTGTGTTGTAATCTTGATAAAAGTTTTACTGACAGATTCCAAGTAAATAATAAAATTCAGTATTACATAAAAAAGTGCCTTTTCCACTAACAACAAGATTAGATCTTGAAGATTTCTGTCCCTGCATCTGACTCAAGTCTCACTTTGTTTTACCCCAAATAGCGCATTCTTGGGTAAAAACTCAGGTTAAACATTTACCCCGTGAGGGATACTTTACTTCCCCTGGCATAGACACCAGGTAGAAGCGACCAACGACTTTTAGTGTCTCTTCCAAAAGACACAGGCAAAGTGGAATGAACGAAATTGCCCAAGTTTTGAAATGAAATGGCAGTAGGTGGACTCAAATTATGGTAGTCTCGAGTGACTGTTTGACCTCTTGATTGACAGCCCGACCTCTTGATTGACAGCCTGACTCCCTGACCAGTGACATTGTGCCCCTACATAACTGGTATGAGGCCCACATACTTGGCCTTCTGGATGACGTTCTCCACGGCCTGTAGAGCCTGTGTCTTCTTCTGGTGAGCAGTGGTCAGAGCCTCCCATGCTTCATCCTCCGCACCGACCTGACACAAGTCACACTCAGTCGGGACAAATGCAATTATTATTATTAATAATACGTTTTCATTACTACAATTTATTTATTGGATTAGTTTCAATGGTTCAAACACTTCTATAGTGTATTAAATGAACAACAATACTTGTTTCTCTGAGCAACTGCGTTGAGTTCAGATTTAGGGTTATCGCATTTGTGGTTCCCTTTTACTTTCACTTTCATCTGATGCTCTCATTTCTTCATCAATTTGCTCATCAAATAAAATTCTAACTGATTAAATAAAAAATTGCATTAGACCACATTAAATCTGTTTGTTTATCTGTTTGTTTTACAGTATGTGTTTAACGCTGCACACGATGGGTGCTGTGGCTCAAGACAGAGGAAGGTGGTAGGCGATAATGTCCGCCCTGTGCGACAAGAAGACAGACGAAGAGAATATCGTGCTTAATACTCGAATGCTGCTATTTACCAGACATAATATTTCCTTTACATATGAGAAGCACAATCAACAGTATTTCAAAATCATGATAGTCCCGTTTCGAGATACAAACCTCGGTTGCGTCGTCCATGGCCTGCTTGAGTTGTTGCGTGTGCTCTGCCGTCACTTTGATGGCGTCCACCATTGCAGCGATGGCCAGTTCCACCATTGCACTAGCGTCCTCAGTCACGTTCACCAGGATCAGCTCCAGCGCTGCATGGAGCAAAATACGACATTATTTGTTTACTTTCTGAGCAGCAGCAGCAGCAGCATACCAGGCAATTTATTTAGGTACAAAATCTGATCGGTTTTATCATACAATCATGTTATATAGTATAAACTAAATTTATTCTAACAGCATGACTGCCCAGATGTGTTTTAACAAACCACATTTAACTGATTCGAGGCAAACCACATGTTAACATATTGTATGTTGAACGGGGGCAACCCAATAGGCTGGTAGCCATCAGAGCTCTTTCTTATTACAGTTGTTAAGTCCCAGTTGTGCCTACAGAGATATTCTTGCTTTTACTGTTTGTATTTTTGTAATGGTCATAGCTTAGGGTGGGTTCTTAGTTATGAATTTTTTTATTTCCACTGGGGCACCTTCTTGTTGTTGCAACTTTAGAAAAAATTATCCAGGCCAAATTTCAGTGTAATAAAATTAAATTTAGAGGTTGATACTGGTAGTTAATTTTTCTAGAGTTCTGCATAGTAAGATATTTATAGTACATTTGTCATATACATGTGATAAGTTGCATGATTACTGTGACATGACCTTTGTTTGTCACATGACTCTTGGGATGTGACTGGTAGCCATTTTTTGTCACATGACCCGTGGCATGTGACCAGTAGCCATATTTGTTTATAATGTGGTACCATTTTAATTAAAGCGATTACGAGTTATCACAGCATAATATTTTGGGAAATACATTAAACAAATTTCACATATAACTCTCAAATACAAATATAAGTCGGGCTACTGAGAAGTCATTGGTGATTAATTGCAGCAAAGTTTCCTATTTGATGTTTTATGGACAGGCTCAGTCGTCTGTGTAAACAGAGAACTTTGTCTTATTGCCACAGCATTTGGAAGAAACTTTAAATTGTTGTTCTTGAATAAAGTATTAATGTTGTACAATTCTCCTTCAATCCGTACTGTAATGGCCACGTGCAAGACTTAGCTTAGCCAATAGGCCATTGTAGTTTGTCATTAACCAGCTTCAAGTTCGAAACATCGAGTGAAGGCACTGTTTTTTTATTATCATCTGATTAACGTGATAGTTCACATAGATGCCAACATAACCGCTTTTGGGGGGGGTGGTGGGAATATCCCACTTTTTGGACGAAATGTCCAGTTTATATTTTTAAAAAGAAGCAAAATTCATGGTAAAATCAATATATTTGTTGCACACAAGTTCATTCTGCGTACATTTAATGGCTTTGGTGTCATAGGATTTAAAATTTATCGTGCATTCGTTTACTGAACATCAAAATGGCAATCCAGTAAAACAACACATTAAAAACTGCACAAACCGACGAAGGTTGACTGGAGGACGGTGATTCCTACTTTTCACGACACCTTCCTGACATTAGTTCATACCACTGCGTCTCCCCCCGGCTGATGATGTTCAAGCCTTCTGGGACAAAACTAGGATCACACAGCTGAAGAAGGACATTACTGGCAACGTGGAGACCGTCCAACAAAAGGGAAAAGTTGAAGAATAAAGACAACTGGGCGAAGTGGTCAAATGCCTTGGAAGCCAAGGAAGCTATGTTTAAAGGTACATCCTCAATTCGATTTTTTTGCTCGTCTCATTTCAAATTCATTTTGCGAAAATTCAAACCTACTCAGTATCCAATACGACATGCTAGCTCATTTGTGCAACTTTTGTATGTAGTTTTTGTGAAATCATCAGACACATTATTAAATTCTGCATGCAGAATTTATTGAAGTGAAAATGGAAATGCTGAAACATGGTGAAATTTCATAACTTTGCCATTGATCGACAATAGGATGGAAATCGAGCCAATGGTCAGCCTTGACCCATAAAGTGTTTACCGTTTTAAATATTCACTATTTTGAGCCTTACCAGATCTAATGACTAAAGTCAATTGTTTTAACGATTTGAAAAAATATGCACGTTTTATTAGACCAACTGCAGACGTTACTAAGCTGTTCAGATGCTACATATTATGACATCAACGAACTGGATTCATGAAAGGCTAAATCAGTTGAGCATGTAGTTTTAAGGAGGCTACCAATCACCTAATCACGCATGGCAATGCAGTCGCTACGACCTAAATGAAAAAGACGGGCAGTCGTTCTTGTCACAAAGAGGGGGGACAACGAGGGAGTATGGGGTCATGCAGAAAGGCTGTGACACGAGAGAGATACAGAAGCAGAGATGGAGGCATGCGCTCAAGCATGTCGTATCTGCCAACACATTTCGCTTCTTTGAAATCCTTTACTTTCCTTGTGATTTCTCGCTTGACCTCAACCCAGAGAACGGGGTAGACGACGAAGAAGAGACAAGATTTCTATGACGATGAGAGTTTTCAATAGCGCAGCAGAAAGAGAAGTGGCCTTAATGGAGAAGCACAGCTGCCTCCGCACCAGAAATGAAGAGCAAAATCAGCATCTGCTGCTAGTCGCCAAGGAAGTAGATGTAATGTATGGCACACAAAATCAAGGCATTCAACTTAAATTTCAAATAAAGAATTTTTTCCCCCAGTAAGTTTTTAGTCACATGTATGGTATCGTGTAAAGCCAAGTAGAGTATCACGGGCAGTTATGAGAGTGAATTTCAACCTTTGGTAGCAACTTCTAAACATTCCGATAAGCTTTTGGCACATCATTTTCTCATTGATTGTAAAACAAAATTGAATGGTGCCCTGGATAGATTTTCAACTTTTAACCCTATTTAAGGACTGCCCTACTGTAGCTAAACAGTTCCTCCAAGTGCTATAACGTGGTCCACCCATCCAATCTGGTCCACCTAACAGGCTGCCCCTGCTGAACGGCAAGGTCGATACTAGTACAGTAAAAATATATATAAAAACTGTGGTTCATTGAAACATGTTTCGGCGGTCAAGATGTTGCAATAATTATAGTTTAAATTATATAAAAAATTTTATGATAAAAACAATCAGAATGTATACCTAAAAGAAGTATTCAGCCAAGAAACAATAAATCAAGAAATATGTATCCAAGGCATAATTTACTGGTAAAAATTCAATGTTAAAAACAAACATGCCACAATATGTTACATGTGACAAAATATACAGCAAATTAAGATGCTGAGTGCTGAGAGAAATGTCCAGTGAGTCGTAGCCTCCCTCAATACGAACCCTGATTCTGTGCCACATCATCTTTCTCCTTTCTTTTCTGCTCCAGCTTTAGCCGTTCTTTCTCTTGCTCAATGGCTGCGGAAGCCTTCTTCTCGGCTGCCTTCTTCTCGGCTGCCTTCTTCTCAGCCGCCTTATTCTCGTCCGTCTTTTCGGCTGACTTCTTTGTTGCTGCTGTAATCAAAGAAACCACCGTCACTAACAAAACATTTAATCTGCTCTCTTTCTCTCATGTGCCTAAAACTGACCCATTCTTTTGGGATTTTACCAGACAATTTCACATTTATGTCAATGACCGTATATAAGACAAAAATTTTGCTGCATGGACAGTAAAACATTTAATTTCTCCAGCAATAACATAATCATGTTACAACATATCAATGCCTGATCATAAGATAGGTGAAACAATGAAAATACATGTGTGATCACCAAAATAAATTTAAATACTTAGGTATTGAATAACATACTATTTTTCTGCACGTCATGATATGCACAGACAAGTAATTTATAGTTTGTGTAATTCCTTCTTGGTAACCCAACTCTGCCTAAAGCAAATAATATTGTGGTTATTTTGTTATGTTTATAAAAATATTTTTAAAATCATTAAATGCCAGGGCTTCACATTTGAAAACAACAGGCGAGCGATAAATTGCTCGCCCAAATATGCCAAATTAAATTAGGCGAGCGATTTGTTAGTTGTTTTTTTACCGTGTGGTGGCCCCACCATTTCCCATTCGGATTCTGTCATTGTCGCCATGAAAGTTTAATTGGTGCTTGTTGGCGCCGATTTTTTGTACAAACAAATTAATGTTTACTTTAGTAAACCCCATACATTGCAATTGGTGAAACAGTTTTGAATTGCAACATGTCACCGATTACCGTAGGCGTAGCCTAGGCAAGGCCAGTGGCAGTGTACTGTGGCTGTGCCCGGGCCGTGGCCACGACACGGTACTGGTCTCGTGTGCGACTTCGCCTAGGCGGTTTGAAAATTGCAATTGAGATTCACAAATATGCCACGTATAAGAATTAGATGTATACCCATAATTCATAAATGCAGCTTAGTAGGCAACACCAATATAAACTGGGGTGAAATGGCATGCTTCCACTGCATCACAATGCCAAACGCACAACTCAAACTCAGTGCGCAAAAATACAAATTTGTCATCCGCACATGAAACAGCGAATCAATGTTAAGTGGTACCGGAGATGTGCATTGTGAATTTATGTGTTGAGAACGGTTGAAAGACGATGTGGAACAATTCCTAAAATTATCGTTTTCAATGTCTAATCAACTTTTACACTCCGTGTCAACTCATATACATTTTCGGTAGTTCAGATCCATCGCCGGTGACGAATGATATGTGAATTCCGAATATTGGAGCCCAAACACTACGTCATAAAGAGGTTAGACTTTCCTGGTGAATCTAATACTCAAGAAACTACTTGTCAAGACGAACACTTGCAGGCAGCGAGCGATTTTAACAATTGACGTGAGTGATAAATCGCTCCCTAAATTACTGATTTGCGCGAGTGATAGGGAGTGAGAGCGATCGCTCGCCTTGCCATAAAAGAAATCAATGTTTTATTCATCTGGAACATTACTTAATATTTCAACTACAATCTGTTAAAACTGTGGACAAACATAAAAATCCAAGGAACACATACACAGTGGAGCCACCTACCTGGTGGGGTTTCAACCGGCTTTGCGACTACGAGTTTCGACGGAGCCTGTTTAGTTTCAATCACCTAACAGAGGAAACACACAGTGACAGTAAACTTACAACACTTATACTGACAAGTTTGCATGCTGTGAACTGTGGTGTAACAAAGAAGCACTGAGATTTGTATAAAACATAAAACAACTGATACAAAGTATGACGTTAGTGGCAGGGCTGGAATCTATTACAAAAAACTAGGGATGATGTAAAGTAAAACTTAAATGACATTGGTTTTGTGTGTACATCAATGTCAAGGTCACCCCTTGGGACAACACTGTAGAAATAAATGAATTTGAAATATGAATTTCATTATGAAATAACGAATGGTTTAGTAAAGTGCACCCTAATAATGTGATATACTGATTGGCAATTAATTAGATATGACATCGCTATTTTAATTACAAATTAATCCGCACCAAAGTGCTGGATTACACTTAGGCAAAAGATATTACACACCTGCAAGAACATTATTATATAAATGTTCTTACTGGTTTCTCTGACTTGGTCTCTGTGGGCCCGTTGAACCATGGGATCCGGGGTAGTTCTTTGCTGCGAAACACCCAGTTGTATTAGTAGTAATTGTTGGTTATAATTCAATATTAATTTCTAGCATTACATTAACTCTGTTGAATTTTACTTTTAGTTGTTTTTCTGTATCTAGCTTATAGCCTAAGTTTGAAATCAGACACGATCTATGCAAAACGACAAAATGGAAAGGTATTTTTAACCCACCGGTAGGTATTGAAACGAACAATCGTGTTAAATACTCTCCATACTCAACGATGTGAAAGCACCAAAACATAACAGATCAAATTTGATAAAAACTGCTTCCTTAACTGATTTAGCCTATTGCAAATATGGTTCAATGGTGCAATGTGTGAATAGTTTATATAACATCTGCAGTCGATTTAATACAAAAAATTTGTATTTTTCGGTAAAGATCAAAATAGTGGATATCCAAAATGGTTAACACTGTGTGGGTCAATGCTGATCATGCACGTGACTTCCATCCTCTCGCTGATCACATGACAAATGACGAAATTTCACCAAGGAAGAAAATCTTGATTTTTCAGCAATTCTATTTTCACTTCAGTTAATGCTTGAACAAACATTAACTAATTTAATAGTTTGTCTGATGATCTCACACAAACTACACATAAAAGTTGCGCAAACGAGCTAGCATGTTGCAGTGGATGCTAGATAGCTTTGTTTTTTTACAAAATTTATTTGAAATAAGACCAGCAAAAAATTGAATTGATTAAGCACCTTTTAACACAGTCAGCGGCAAGATTAATATAGGTTCGTTTGATAACGTATACAATTAGTGATGCTATAACTTAATAAAGTTTTATGCTGTTAGCAGTAATGCTATTCATTATGATCAAAACTATCATATTTTGCTCACATCACAAAGCAATGGAGCTTAGGTCTGAAAAGAAACTATTATCATTCTCAGAGAGGTAAACCGCAACGATGAGGACTGTCTACTTACTCGCCAAATACCTTGGATCGAGGTGGAACGAACTTGTCAAAGAAGTGTAGCACCTCACGGGCGAAAAGTATATTCATTTCAACCTTGGTGCGAAACTCTGGCTCGTACCAGGTGTATGCCAGAGCCCCTCCTACGCCCAGGCCGACCAGTGTCAGGAACTTGCTCAGTATGCCAGCGTCCCCACTGAAGTAAAGTCACACAGGATAAAGGAGTAAATGGACACAGTGTAAACATACTGGCTACATTTGTCTACCTGTGAATAGAAGAGACTCATCAACTGTGGAACACAGGTTAACAATCACAGGTCAACAGTCACAGGTCATGCCAACAATCACAGGTCAACAGTCACAGGTCATGCCAACAATCACTCTATAACTGACTGTGATGGAGCCAAGGTGA
This sequence comes from Lamellibrachia satsuma, assembly GCA_033239005.1. Taxonomy (NCBI): domain Eukaryota; kingdom Metazoa; phylum Annelida; class Polychaeta; order Sabellida; family Siboglinidae; genus Lamellibrachia; species Lamellibrachia satsuma. The sequence continues at coordinate 1,161,971 of BSQZ01000099.1, read as the reverse complement.
AATAAAAGCAAGCATTAGATGGACAAATAAGGCCCTCTCAATAGAAAATACAACATTGATTATGAGTGAGTACCTGCTCAGTCATGTATGGGACACAGCAGTACCTGCTCAGTCATGTATGGGACACAGCAGTACCTGCTCAGTCATGTATGGGACAGCAGTACCTGCTCAGTCATGTATGGGACAGCAGTATCTGCTCGGTCATGTATGGGACACAGCAGTACCTGCTCAGTCATGTATTGGACACAGCAGTACCTGCTCAGTCATGTATGGGACAGCAGTATCTGCTCGGTCATGTATGGGACACAGCAGTACCTGCTCAGTCATGTATGGGACACAGCAGTACCTGCTCAGTTATGTATGGGACAGCAGTATCTGCTTAGTCATGTATGGGACAGCAGTACCTGCTCAGTTATGTATGGGACAGCAGTACCTGCTCGGTCATGTATGGGACACAGCAGTACCTGCTCAGTCATGTATTGGACACAGCAGTACCTAGTCAGTCATGTATGGGACAGCAGTACCTGCTCGGTCATGTATGGGACAGCAGTATCTGCTCAGTCATGTATGGGACAGCAGTACCTGCTCAGTTATGTATGGGACTGCAGTACCTGCTCGGTCATGTATGGGACAGCAGTACCTGCTCAGTCATGTATGGGACAGCAGTACTTGCTCAGTCATGTATGGGACAGCAGTACTTGCTCAGTCATGTATGGGACAGCAGTACTTGCTCAGTCATGTATGGGACTGCCTGCTGGTCCCACCATCTGGTGAGCAGAATTTAAGTCCCAGCAATAGGTTTCACAGAGGTGAGATAAATAGTTGTACTGTAAGATAATTTACTTCACTGCATATTTATCAGTCTATAATTCAAGATAGGATTTGCCAACTAAATCCTTTTAAGGAGATGTGTGCAGGTTTTGAGATCAAGCTTGGAGACTTGTGCAGTGGCCTAGGAATCAAACAAAATTAATTATATTTCGCTCACCAACACCAGTAATTTGAGAGTACTTTATATGCATCTTGTGAAATCTTGAGGAGAACACAGGACTGAATTTGGTGGATTTTATATTTGTCTAAAGCGTGGAATATTGATCGGATAAGTATTATTATTGCGTGTATATTAAACATAAACTTACAAGAGTCCTTGTTTAGTCAATAGTTGCTGTTAAAATTTAGCTATAGGAGTAATTTAGGGTAGTTTATATCGTAGGTCTCCGAGGACTCGGTAGCGCGAGCGATAATTAAGGGTTGTTGTTTTCAGTTGATTGGGTACATAATACGAGACATAATATTATTGTAAATAATTTAGTAGATATTAAATATTGAAAACCTGAATATTTTGTTTTAGCAACATTTATTGTTAAAAGTTAGCCGTAGGTAGTAATTCAGTGTTATTTAAATAAGGTCACTCAAATTTCGTTAGCGCGAGCGATATTACGTTTTGTTAGTCAGCTGTTACATAGAAAGTAACTTGTACGGCAGTAGCTGTAAATTTAATTAAGACATAAGTAACATACTATAAAGTGTGTATTACAACACAAAAACAGTCTTTGTAAAGACTACCTAGTATAAATTGATTATAAACGGATTATAAACAAATACAAATTTAATTTCTAACATGGCACCGTGCAAACGCCAAGTAAAGGCGAAACGTAATTTGATATGTTCTAGCTGCGACAGCTGGATAGACTGTGCAAAGTCCAGGTGTGTAAATTCGTGGGCGGAGGTGCAGGCGGATGATTTCCATTTCGTGTGTAGGGGGTGTACTACAGTGAGATATCTGCAGGAGCAGGTGATTGAGCTAAGGCGTATGATTTTGATGATGACAGGGCAGGGTGAGACAGAAGTGAGCAGAGGTGGTGAGAATGGTGAGAGCAGAGGTGGTGAGACCGAGGAGAGCAGAGGTGGTGAGACCGAGGAGAGCATAGGTGGTGAGACTGAGGAGAACAAGGAGAGCAGTGGCAATGTGAGGGAGAAAGCTGGTAAGAAGAAGAAAGATGACAGAAGGAAGAGAATGCAACAAAAGAGAGGTAAGCGGGTGAGTGGAGAGGGATTGCCAGGTGGTAAGACAGTAAAGGTTGATGATATGAGAGAAAGGGGGCATACTAGTAGTGTGCAACAGGAAAGGAGCTTTGCTGATGTAGTATCACAGAGGAAAGCGAGCACAGCCTGGGTATTTATGGGGGATTCCATCATTAGGAAAGTGGATAAAATTGTAAACAGGAGATGACATAACAGTATGCCTACCAGTGGCAAAAGTAGAGGATATAGCAGAGAAGGCAGGTCAGGTCATGGGTGGTGGCACGGGAGGTGCTGTTCTCGTGCATGTGGGAACGAACAATGCAGATAAGGAGGGAACGTCAGCCATCATTGGTAAGTACAGGAGATTGATCAAGACATTTAAAGAGGCATGAGTTGGGCAGATCGTATTGTCGGGGATATTACCAATAATGGGAGGCAGGGGTGAGGAATATAGGAACTGTAGAAGGATGGCGATCAACACACAGGTACAGAAGGTATGTATGGAGGAGGGAGTAGGCTTCGTAGACATGTGGTTAAACTTTGTGGGAAGAGGTGACTTTTTCATGAGAGATGGACTTCATCTGACAGGGAAGGGCGCTGCAGTTCTTGCGTGTGAGTTTGTCAGAGTTGTCGACGAGGGCACAGGTACCATAAATTATTTAAACTAGATGCGCAGTGGGAACTGACAGAGAAAACTCAAAGCATAGTAAATAAAAAAAGTGAGTTAGACATTATGGTAGCAGATATTGATCCTCATGTAATAGGCATCACAGAATCATGGGCAAATGAAGATATAGTAGATGCTGAGTTAGCACTGACAGGCTATGTAATGTTTAGGAAGGATAGACGAGAAAGAAGGGGAGGTGGAGTAATTTTGTATATTAAAGAATCTATCCAAGCATATGAAATTACACTGAAAAGTGAAGCAGATAGTGTGGAAGCAATTTGGTGTAACATAGTTACCAGGAACTCAACATTAACAATAGGAGTAGTTTATCGTAGTCCTAACATAGGACAAGAGGAAGATGTAAAATTACAAAAGGCGATAAGGGAGGTGAGCAAGGGAGAATGTGTTATAACGGGTGATTTTAACCATGGCCATATACAATGGGAATCATTAGAGAGTGCTGGAGGTGACGACCATCAGTTTCTACTTCTAACACAGGATTGTTTCCTTACTCAACATGTCTTGGAACCAAACAGAGGTGGGAATGTGTTAGATTTAATTTTGTCTTCTCAAAATGAATTAGTTGACAATGTTAAAGTACACGAACCTTTGGGTTCAAGTAACCATAACCAAATCCATTTTAATATAAAAGTAAAAACAGGGAATACATATAAAAAACAATGGAGGAGGAACTTCAACAAAGGCAAATATAAAGTGATGAGAACATATCTAGCAAATACAGATTGGAATAACTTGCTGAAGAACAAGACAGCAACAGAATGCTGGACTTGTTTCAAATATGAGATTGAGGGCATTATTGAGAAATTTACAGCAAGAGTTTCTATGCTTATGTAAGGAGTAAACAGAAAGTTCGAGATAAGGTCGGACCACTGGAAAACAACAGTGAAAACATAATTTCAGACGGGTTCAAAATGGCAGAATTCCTGAATTAGTATTTCAGCTCAGTTTTTACCACAGAAGATATCAGCTCACTTCCAGTTCCATTGACTAAATTTGAGGGCAATAAATCAGAACATTTAGGGCAGTTATTTGTAACTCCTGAAATGATAGCAAAGAAAATTAAGAAGATGAAAGATAATAAATCACCTGGAGTTGATGGGATACCACCAAAACTGCTAAAGGAAATTGTTGATCAAATTAGTACACCACTTGCAAACTTATTTAACTTGTCACTAGAAGAAGGAATAGTTCCTTCAGAATGGAAAGAAGCAAACATTACGCCACTATTTAAGAAGGGATCGAGGAAGAAGCCAGAAAATTACAGACCAGTGAGTTTAACATCAGTTGTATGTAAATTACTCGAAACATTAATTAGAGACCACATGGTGGAATTCCTCATAAAACATAAATTAATAAATACATCTCAACATGGATTCCTAAAAGCAAGGTCATGTCTAACCAATCTCTTATGTTTTTTAGAAGAAATTACAAAGTGGGTAGATGACAGGTCACCAGTGGATGTTGTCTACTTAGATTTTCAGAAAGCTTTCGATAAAGTGCCACATCAAAGATTGTTACTTAAACTAAAAGCCCATGGTAAAGGCAATGATGTAATTAACTGGATAGAAAAGTGGCTTACACACAGAAGACAGAGAGTAATAATAGATGGTAAGATTTCAAACTGGAAATCTGTTTTGAGTGGGGTACCACAGGGATCAGTGTTAGGCCCTATACTGTTTTTAATATATATAAATGATTTGGAGGATGACATATCTAGCAAAGTACTCAAATTTGCAGATGACACAAAAGTATTCAGAAAGGTTACTAATGATACAGATAAACAAAGTTTACAGGATGATCTAGAAAAATTAGTTAAATGGTCAGAAAAATGGCAAATGTTATTCAATTTTGGGAAGTGTAAATGTATACACACAGGACATGGAAATATGGACGAGGAATATAAAATGGGGGATGCTGTACTAGGTAGAACCACACAAGAAAAGGATTTAGGAGTAACATTTAATGCTGACATGAAAGTTTCAGAGCAATGTGGGATTGCTGCTTCGAAAGGAAATAAAATTCTAGGGCTAATTAGGAGAACTATTACGTATAAGGAGAAACATCTAATTGTACCCCTGTACAAAGCAATAGTTAGACCACATTTGGAATATTGTATTCAAGCATGGCGGCCATATCGTAAAAAAGACATAGATAAGCTAGAAAGAATACAACGAAGAGCAACTAAGATGATTCCAGAATTAAGAGACCTTAGTTACGAAAGTCGCTTATTACAATGTGGTTTGACAACACTAGAGACCAGGAGACTAAGAGGAGACCAAATAGAAGTGTTTAAAATAGTGAACGATTATTAGGATGTTGATAGGAATATGTTCTTCAAACTTAAAGAAGGCAGTAGAATCAGAGGACACAAAGCAGCATTAGTTAAGGAGCAGTGTAGGTTGGACATGAGAAAGTACTCATTCTCACAGAGGGTGATAAATGAATGGAACAAACTGCCAAATTATTGTGTTAATGCTAGTAGTGTGAATATGTTTAAAAATAGAATTGACAGATATCTGATAAGGGCAGGCTACACATAGATGAGAAAATTGTTGGACTCTCGTTAAGCCAATGGCTTCCTTGTCCACTTGCCATCTGGAACTTGTTGTTCGAGATGGCAATCTTGTTAAATCTATGAATTTTCAGCAGTATATAAAACAAAACATTTGCACATTAAAAAGTGTTTTAGCAATTTTCTTTCTAGATACTGATATGTACATTAAACCAAAATGTTCCTCTTTCCCACCTTCTACTTTACTCTTGCTAGCAAAGAAAAAACACAGTGTTTTAGAAAGGTTCTCTAAGGCCTCTCATATGGGCGAAATGATCTGCTCTGTCCATGAGATTTTTAATCTTCAATTTTAATACATGATATTAAATTTAAACTAAGAAAAGAACAACTTCATCTACTAACAATAATCATAATTAGTTTTAAAACTTCCCCAGGCACAGCAACAATCAGCCTGCTGATTGTTTCTTTTCAATACTGACATTTGGCTATTTACAACCTGATCTTTTCAATACTGCCATTCGGCTATTTATAACCTGATCAGGTTCAAATCACTCAAATACGGAACAGGACAACAAGGCAACCACGTGACATTGCCATTTTGGCTTAGTCATTTTTGTGTCATGCCCAGTTGTTGTTCATGACATCATCTGTCATCAATTTGAACTTTTCTTTAAATTGTATTTTGTTAGTACAAACGTATTGCTAAGCACATGCTTGTGTGAAAGAGTTTGCAATCTTTTGGGCGTTGGCTTTATATAATTTTTAATTGAAACAAAAACATTCCAGTCACAATTCGCAAAACACGTTTGGTAGCCATCTTGAAAACTACTATGTTTATGTAAAACAAAATGTATGAAAGTAACCATCAGAACTGATAATAATTGTTTTGCTGGAACAAAACTAACAAACCTGGCTACATTTGCATCTCTTGACTGTGAAGTTTTTCATCAATATTCTAGTTAGCTTCATGATTTGGAAACCAAACAATAGTGATTTTTAACAGCATATTTCAATCACAAATTCAGTAGTTGTCTTGATATCTTCATTTTGCTGCAAGCAATGTGTGACATAAAGGACAACTCGTGACCAGTTGTCAAAAAATGTTGCCCGCATGAAACAATGCACTACCCGTAGGTGCTGAACCTTAAAGAAAAACATATATTTGTATTTTACCTTCTTGGTGGTGGTGGTGGTGGAAATGGGTTTTCTGAAGGTGCCTGTGGTTTTTCTGCAGCACGCAGGGCTGGCCTGGTGGAGACCTTCCTGCAGCCAGTCCGCAACGACCGTCGGGGACGGACATTCTGGAAACAAAACCACAAAGTTTTAATGAGGAAGTGATGTATGAGCAGTTTATTGTAGAGAACACTGGGGCTTGTTGTAACACGGTTAAGTTGTAACAAACGCCCTGCACATAAAACTACAAATCGAAATTAATTTGCAAGGTAGCAACAGGTTTATAAATAGCTTTAGCCTTTTAGCCTGTCACTGTCACATATGATATTGTCGATCTATTGACAAGCCACATAATCTGGCCTCAACATTAACACTGGCACATTGGCCTGGCACCTTTTTTGGGCTTTTGGGCCAGTCATATTTTACTGGCCTGGTAGGCACAATAGTTCAGATAATTTTATCTGACTGGTCACAGCCACACAGGCCTCGACATTAACACTGGCTCGCTGACCCTGCACCTTTTTTGGGCTGTTGGGCCAGTTCAGGCCACAAGTTTCCATATTTTCCTGGCCCGGTGGGCTAACAGTTTCAGATCGTTATTATCCCAGTGGTCACAGCAACAGGTCATCGTTTCAATTGCTTGTTATTGCCATCCACCCCGGCGCTACAATTAAACACAATCTTCATCTCTTCGTACAGTTGTCATCTTGTTTTGATATGTACGAGCCTCGCAAAAAAGTCTGCATTACGTCGCTACTAGAGATGACGTGCGGACTTTTTGTGAATTACGGACACCTATGTTTTACTAGGGTTGCGCCGCGTTACCAGTATAATATCAGTATGTCGCAGCATTGTCTTCTGGCTATCGCAATACGCCTTGGACATACCGATTTCATATAAAGTGACTGTTTCACGGACTGTCCGCTAGGTGTCATACATTGCCTAACATACATTCCAGGACCCGCCAGGGTGCTAATAGCTAAGTTTACTGTAACTTTGTACTTCAGTCCAAAAGTTTACATTCGAAAGAAATAATCCAGATTGTAACAGTCATAGTTATATACAGTGTCAAATATGGTTCGCCCGCTGTATTTTCGAGTATAACTAGGCATAATTAGATATGCACATGGCGGAATCAACCATCGTTCTCAAAATGCAACCTGCAGCGGCTTTGACAGAAGGCATCTGATTCTCAAACAATGCGGCTTTGACAGAAGGCATCTGATTCTCAAACAATTCCTGCAGCAACATTGTCTGCCATACGGAATACTGACTGAAAGGATGAAAGTAAATAACCAACGGCAATGTAAATACCGACCAAACTCGCCTCTATCATCTTGTAATGCAATGTATTGCAAAAAATAGTAGTTTTGAAATCAATAAAAAAAATTCGGGCCAGTGACTTTTTTGGGGGGCCAGTAACTTTTAACATCTACTGGCCCAACGGGCCACTGGGTACAAAAGCTTAATGTCAAGGCTTGCCACAGGTCATCATTTCAATCGTTTTACCTTATCATCCACCCCGGCGCTACAATTAAGCAAAATCTCCATCTCATCTGATTTTGTGTTGCCATTTTGTATAGTTGCCAACTTGTTTTGATATGCATGAGCTTCACAAAAAAAGTATGCATGATGTCACAACTAGCGACAACGTGCAGACTTTTTGTGAAGCTCATGCATTGCAGATGCCTATATTTTACTAGGGTTGCAGAGGGCTACCAGTATATTGCAGCATTTTCTTCAGTGTGTTATGTATTGGCTATCGCGCAATATGCTTTCAATGTGCCAATTTTATATAAACTGACTGGTTTATGGACTGTCTGCTAAGTTCCACAACATAGTCTAACATACATTCCAGGATCTACTAGGGTGCATATAGCTAAGTTTACCATAACTTTGTACTTCAGCAAAAAAGTTTATAAAAGAAATGAAACCCAATTGAAACAGTCATAGTTATATACGGTGTCAGGTCCACTTTGCCCGCCATATTTTCGAGTTTAACTAGCTGTAACTCGATAAGGATTGTCAAAAATGACAGTAAGCACACAGCGACATCACCCATCGTTCTCAAAACGCAACCCGCTGCAGCTTTGACGGGGCATCTGATTCTCAAAGAATTTCATCAGCAACATTGTCTGCTATGCAGAATACTGACAGAAAACATAAATGTAAATCACCAACGTTAAAAGAAATAACGATCAAACTTGCATCCTTCGACTTGTAATGTGATGTTTTGCAAAAATTTTCTTTTCTGAATTGATTTATACAAAAAATCGGGGACCAGTAATTTTTGTGGGGGCCAGTAATTTTTTTAATCTACTACAAAAGGTTAATGTCAAGGCCTGATAATTGTGACGTTTTGAAGAAATACTTGTATTACATTTTGCAGAACCAAAGTCCAAATAATTTTCTATATGTATTTTCAAATAATTTAAGAAGGTTTGAAAAGTATGTTTTCCGATGAAATAAAGCCCGAAATAAAGTGATGTCTTGAACTGTCATCTAACGTCTTGGGTAAATTTATATACAAGTGTATAAAACGTCGGGAAACAGTACTATGTGACGCATGTGTTCGTTAAAAGACATTTTGTAAAAGTGTCAGATGTGTTGTCCAAGTGCTGTTGATCATGCGCTTCCACATCCCTCCACACCTATTTATCGCTCAACAACAACACCGGTAAAACGCGAACATTTCCCTAATGTCTACAACTCTTAAACGCCATTTCTTGCGGTTTTTAGTTACCAGGAGTTGGCCTATGCTTAGTGCCAAGTATGTGAACTGTTACAAAAAGCACGAATTATATTTATTCTTTGTACACAAAATTAACGTGCGTCTGAACAAGGGCCGAATGTCGCTATCAACCGCTAGGCTGCAAGGTCACCCTACTATATCAGTTATAATATTTTGACCTATGGAGTTATAGCAAATTGTCGTTTACGCTTGATCAGCATATATATGTCATCATGTGGGTATGCAAACATAACTTGCCTGGATTGCGGATAATTTCTGTGACGCTCTCCACATTTTGTCGGAAGACGAGCACCGTGTTAGTTTACGATGCTCTAGCCACAGGCGTACAACACCGATCAACCGATCTGCGCACCTTTTTGATCATCTACGCATTGCTAATCTAAGAAAGGAAAATTACTTTTTTGGGTTTACGGCTGTGCATGTTTGATGCGATAGACTGCAACCAATAGTTTTAATCTCCACGTTAAGCCAGTTTATCGCAAATAAACAAATGAACTGGACGTGTGGGTGTTTTGTAACCAATTTACACATCACATAAGAAATTACAATCGGCCTCGTTATATATATATATATATATATATATATATATATATATATATATATATATATATATATATATATATATATATATATATATATATATATATATATATATATATATATATCACTTTATATATATATATATATATATATATATATATATATATATATATATATATATATATATATATATATATCATTTATGAGAAGTTAGTCCTTTTAAGCGTAAAACAATCACTGGGCCAAGTTGAAGCTCATTCCAGCGGACTGCATTCAGTTACTCTGGTTTGCAAGTAAAACATTATGAGATAGACAAATAATGTTGGACACTTGCCAAACAGTATCATTCATAGATATGCAATCAGCTAATTAACTTTGTATTTATTTAAGTTTATTCTTGTTTGTTTGTACATGACCGCCACGTTTCCCCATTCCCTTTCCATAATTATTACGAAAGCCTAATTTTAACACATGCATGGGAATAGCTGTAAAATATACCATCATGACCATTTGAAAACAAATTCTACGATATTATATCTGTAAAATGACGAATCAGCGAAATGACAATTACCCAATCCCCTTTATGACTGTTCGCCTTTAGTACATCAACTGTAAGCGATCATACGTGTACACCCACTTTATGACCAATTGGCCTACCATCGCGAAAGGGCAGGATGCGGAGGTTGTACTTGTAGAGCAGATATGCAAAAGACGACAGTTTTAGAAGGTCAGTCTGCTTACTAATTCGATTTTTTACAGTAATGGAAGTGTCACCGAGTTTGTGCTTATAAATTTGCATGTGTTGCTTTGCAATTTTGTTTTTTAACAGCGATGATCCGGCAGGTTTTTGATTCGTATGTTTGTAACTGCGATGGGCAAGATGGCCGAAAGCGATGCCACTGCCACAGTTCGTCACGCAGTCGGGTGCAGAGTCCAAACGTTTGCTGTCGACTCTACAGTTGTGTTCCCAATTCTACATGTTATGTATGCTTGCGTGTCATTTCATATTCACATTGACATCATCATGATCATGCTGACACCTGGGTTTTTGACAGCTGTGCGTGTCACTCACGTTGACCATTGCTAGGGAGGTCGGTCATATTTTGAAAAGTACATCAAATAGGACATGTGATACACCGTTGTAAAGGTCTTTTCAATGGAAAGACAACCATACATGATTTATCTCTCTGGGGTGAAAACTGACCGACTTATGGATATTTGTGTAAAAGCTGTTGACTAAATCTTTCTGACGGTTTTCTAATCTGAAGAAAACATGAAATAAACTTGTGTAATAATACAAATATTTGTTTGCATATGCAAATTATATGTTATGTGTTTCCTTACATACTATTTACAAAAGGAATTATACATAAAATTAAAACAACTAGCCTTTCAGAAAGCTTAAAAAAGTATTTCCAGGTCCCCTACTTTCAGGTCATCGTCCAGTGTATATGTGTACACGATGTCTGGCTCATTGTCATACACAACATTGAACCAACTTGGGAAGCCTGGTGCCTAAATATGCATGGTGTGCTTTAGTGGTTTCCCATGAATATTAATGCAATCTGGCATTTTATTAGTGGCTGGTATAACAGCAAAAAAAAATATTTTTACAATGCGTACATGAATGAGTATGTGCGTGTGTGCATGTGTGTTAAGTTAATAAAGCGAGTTAGACTGAGAAGCATAGCCAACTACTGCAAGCATCAGTAACCATGCTGCTATACATCATGCATGTGCAAAATTCTATATTATTTAAAGGGGTTCACCTTACTCAGAAGATAAAATATTATCATGCACAAACAATGACACATATGCACAATATATAATTTTGTCGTACAACTTTGAAATTATCTTATGTAATGTTGATGCATGCTGCTTTGTACTGTTTAGCTCTTCTTGTTTCAAAGTAGTCCACCTGGATTTGGCTGACTTAGCGGCAGCTACTTTGGAAAGCCTTTCAGCATCAACATTGGCATTTTCAATGCATTCCTTTGACTTTAATAACTCACTAGCAAGTGAAGTTGCTAACCCTTTGTACGTACAATCAGTGTGGGTGTCACATGACACTGTCTGTTTGCAAGGAAGATTTAGTGAGATTTGTGGAAACACTACAGACTGTTGGAGCCACTCATCCAGTTTCTCTTGTCCATCTGCTCTAGATACATGTTTCCGTAAATTGAGGTAAGATTGTTTAGCTTTGTCAACTACTTTGCGGAAGGCAGCTTCACTTGCCAGTAAAGTACCACTGGCACACTCCTTGCTTGCCAATTCTTTCAGCCAAACAGCACACAATACCCTCCCATCCTTGGCAATTTTTTCAATTATGTTGATGTTTCTGGCCATGATTGATAGGATTTTGCTTGTAAGATAGCACCTATAAAGCAAAAGCATGCAACGTGATATCAAAAACATGCACTCCCCGCTGTTAAAAAGCAACATAATGTTCTGTTATTAACTAGTGTTAATACCACCACCATTAAGTCAATGTTGTATACATGCATTACAACTACAAATCACAAATTTCATTTATTAAACCTATAAAGCAAAAGCGTGCAATGTGACATTAACAGCATGCAAACTCCCCGCCTTTAAAAAGCAAAATGCTGTACTGTTATTAACTTGTGTTAATACCACCACTACTAAGTCAATGTTGTATTAATGCATTACAACTGCAAATCACAAATTTAATTTATTAATGTTTTTAATTTAATTTAAGTATCTTTTGTATTTGTTTATTGCTATTTAACAAATTTATATTTGTAATGTGATTGTGTGTGTGTATATATATATATATATATAAATATATAATTTACTTATATTTTTAATGCACATGAGTATGCATTAGTGTAGATATTATAGGTATTATTTGATTTGGGGAGGGATTTTATTTATTATAATTTATTATTATTATTTACATTTTTATTTATTTTTAAATGATTTATTATATTCCAAGTATTAAAATGTTAATGCTTTTTGCATGATTATGGGTATTTTAACCTGAAATAAAGGCATTCGTACATAATAATTGATACATTTATATGCTTAATGGCAATATTAATACGACAATTTCATTTGTATGGCATAGCCATGCCCATGGGTTATTACTTGAAATTACATATTGGCATAACTATAAAAATTCCAACATTTCATATGTGCAAGCATACCTACATGTGTGTACACACAAATATCAAATACATGGCTAAAACATAGCAACACATACGAGACCACGATAAATGCGTGCGGCTTCTGTGAGCGATAATAGAAGATATTCAGCCAGCCGTCATCGCCGGACGAGGGATACCTGTACGTTCAAGCTTGGGGCAAAAATGGGCAAAGGTGTTTCTCCACAAAACTTCCATATTTATTAAGTTAAGACATTACTTTATTGCATATGTATGGTTTCCAAGAGTTTCCGCAACCTGTTGATACTTTATTTGCTCTCCCAATATGGTAAACTTTCAAAATAAAATAACTTTCTAAATTTTCTTACCATTCGTACGAGACAAACACCAACGCAAAGAGTATAATTTTGCGGTTTCAACCATACCAATAAACATTGCATGACGGGTAATAACGCAGCACGAGAATTTAAGCAAGACACCACCCTTCAACGGGATTAAATATGGCCGCGCCCAAAAGGAAACGAAATTCCTGTTGGTGTCGTTGCTTCATCACGGATATCTGCATGAAGCGTAACGAATTCACAATAGCATGTATTTTTATCATAAACAAGACATATTTCTCTTTCTGTTGATACCATACCTATTTTTATTCTTTAGAAAATTGTGAACTTACAAATTAGTAAACATACGCGATTTAACACAGCGTCCGAATGGCAACGCGTTCGCGTGATTTCTACCGACCTCCCTACCATTGCATTGTTGTTTATTATTTACGTTGTCATGATTGACCCCAATTGCCGGCATTGACATTGTTGATTCGTTATTGATATTGTGACAACTCAGTGTCACTGTCAGTCAGAATCAGGAAAGTAGCTGCGAACTCTATATTTGTATTCATGATGTGTTGCTTTTAATTTTTTTTTGCTTTTTACATCGATCGTCCACCATATCCATATACAAGTACTTTGCTTTGAGATAGTGCACTCACTGTGTAAAGTTCGACCCCCGTCTGTTGGGCGTGTGCGCGAGAGTCGATTTTCACAAAGTTCGCTATTAGGTCACCAGATTCATTCACGTCTAGAATGAAATCAGTTGTAACACCAGTTGTCCAGGTATCGTGTTGATTAGAGATTTATTCGACAGCAAGTCACTTCACGTACGTTTCACAAATAGACAATATAAATGTCTTCTACATGCTGGAAATATATACGTACAGTGTCAGACTAAACTAAATAACAGCTCGGCACTTATTGTCTGGAAGCATCAATGAAAGATACTTTTTTCAGTCTAACAAAACAAACGCGTTTAAATATGCCTATGCACTATACATTTATAATATAAAACATGTAGATCAGCTTGATCATGCATATCAGAGGCTTACACATGTTAAAAGGCTCTGGCGTAAAGAAAGCCTATACAAAAGCACTAAAACACATGCGAACAACTATGGCGTTCGTAAAGAATGCCGGTACAAAAACACTGAAAACGCATTAGTATGTGTGTCAACCTACATGTTTCATTATAGCAGTGTGTGCAATGCCTTGTCTCAAAACATACCGAGTTATACAATAGCTAACTTGCACATCAAACTACTGGTATCCCTGATACCCTATTCGGTGTTTTGGTCACTTTGCCACGCTCTTGGCAATTTCAGTGAACCTCTGATAGGTAACTCATTCGAAGTATCTCCCAATTCATTTACGGATTCGTGTTGTGACACCCCATTGAGCGCCGTATTTGCCTTTCGGCAGTACATCATGATTAAGATACCCAACAATCGCAATCACCACACAAATCAAACCGATTGCCACAGTCCAGGAAATATTTCGTCAACGGAACTAATTGCTAGCTTATCCAGCTGGATTTTATTTCGCCCATAGATTTCACACTGGACTTTTCAAGTGTCTTTATTGTTTCATGGGGAATTATTTGAAGAAGGGACATGGGTGGAACGGCAATTACCGATAATTCGACCATCACATAGGAGCTAAGTCGGGTTATACTCGATTATACTTGCCTTAGAGCAAAATGTCCACTCCTTAAATTTAGACGACGTTCGGGATTGTTAGCACAAAACGCTGAGACGGATTCAGTGTTAGTCAATAAAACGAACGTTCAAGGAATTAATTCAATTACCGTCAGGTCTTTGTTGATCGGTTGTATCACGGTTACTCTACATCGCTTTCTCTTAGCGTCTGCCGCAGTAAGAATTCCTTGGGGCATTTGAAACGAGTTCTGTAATCAGTGGCCCCTGCCCTACAAACCATGGGCTTTTTCTTTTCCAGTGACAAGTAGTTGGCTGAAAAATACCACCTGTTACAGTGTGTGCGGCAACCTGAAGTTGGACATTATAGTTACTTGAGTTACCCGGAATAGGCCCACTCAAAATGTAATATGTTTTATAAGACAACTCCAAATGTAATATGTTTTATAAGTTAGTCCGTTAGTGTGAGTCTAACACGAACAATCAGCTGATGTTCCGTTCGAGATGTTGGCGACACTCGAATATTCTCGTAATATCAATTTACAGTGGATGAACTAAACCTGGCACGTCTGCCTGTGGTTAAAATCCATAATAATTCCTGTCTGCTTATTAACTCTTCGGTTAAAAATCCTAACTTAAACGAGGCTCGTTGTCTATGGAACATATTTTGTCTAAGCCAGTTACTAATGCAGACTCCATAGCACTTAACACCGGCTCTACTCTTAGCTATGCGTCAATAATCTACAAAAGTTTGTCCTGTTGCTTCCATGGTTGGGTTTAAGGCGGCCTTAAACCTGTTTTTGGCACGGCATGTGCCGCAAACTGCCCTAAACTGCCCTAAAGTGGTTAAAACTGCCTCAAACTGCCTCAAATTGCCTTAAAGCTATCCCTGTCTAAAGGCACACTGAAGATTTTGTTATTATAAAACACATGTACATTGTATATATTAAATCAAACTACAAACAAAAATAAATCTTAAACTTAGTTTTATTTCATGATTTTTTTACAAAAATGACAGGAAGTTTATTGACATATATATTATACATTCCAGCTATTGACTAATCGGTCTTCACATTTTACCAGTCCAAGTCCTTGATTCCACGCAGCATGCGGTAACAATTTTGAGACAATTTTACTAATCAGTATTTACAATTTACTACACCTTTGGATCATTTGTAACACCTTGAGTTTATTTTCAACCAACCTTAGTAGACTTCAATAGCACACCTCTAACAGGTGTAAAGGCAATTGAGTTTATTTTAAACCAACCTTAGTAGACTTCAATACCACACCTCTAGCAGGTGTAAAGCAATTGAGTTTATTTGCAACCAACTTTAGTAGACTTCAATACCACACCTCTACTAGAAATGATAGGCAAGTAAACTGGACATGCTTTTAATGGCTAAATGGCCTTTCTATGCCCTAAACTGCCTTAAACCTGTTTCTTACATCTCTAGCACATATGTAACAATTGAGAAGGGAATTATTAATACTTATGTCATACTTTAGGGCATGTTTAATATAATACTTTTATTGTTTTTTTATGAAATATGTTTAAGGCATTTTCTATGCCTTAAAGTGCCTTAAACCTGTTTTCGGCAGGGCAGTTTTTACCGGTAAAAACCACCTGGTAAAAACCACCCTGCCATAAACCTGCCAACCCTGGTTGCTTCATTAACTACTTCAATGAAACGGATCTCAGCGGACACCTTCTCTACATAGTGCTGTAAGCTTAGAATGTGCTTACAATTTTGGACTAGTTGGTCAAACGTTTGATTGTTAACAGAAACCATTTGACTCACAGAATGTAAGACCCGTTCAGTCATTCTGCCAACGAGGTGTTCCTGTCGTTTGCACTCCAAAACATCGGCGTCTGTAGCTGTACCGAACAGTGTTTTTGACCCCGAACAAATTAATAATACCTCGTTTTCCTCTAGGCTCTGGGGCCTGGTAAGTGCACATTGTTCGCTCAATGTCGTCAATTTGTAAGTCTCACGCATCCGTCGTTTCGTTGGTTAGTTCATGAACGGCGCGTAATTCATTGATAACTGTCTTGAATCGTTGGAGCTTAGATCTTAATCATGGGACCTCAGTCAGTTTTGCTAATGGTTATTAAAACAACCCAAGTCGCAATGTGACTGCGAGTCTCGTTGCCTCCCGTCACCAATAGTCCATCAGGCAAGAACCATGGTTCGTTGAATCGTATATCTGTTCTGTCATAATCGGCAGACAGTACAACAGTCATTAATGCAGTCAAAGCATAGACTCATCCACAGACCCGTCCACCCGTCTTTTGGACGGGTAAAATGCGTAAAGTGCGTTTTTGGACGGGTAAAGATTTATCTTGGACGGGCTAGCCCGTCCATGCCGTTTTTATAATCTGACATTATTATCCAACGCAATGCTAACTACAACAAGTGGTAAATTCAGTTGACTGGCCAATTCAGACTGTGAGAAATAGGTCAAGCCAATATCTTTGATGTGTGTGGGGAAACCCAAAACAAACAGAATTGAACGATTTTACATGTTTCTACATAAAACATCATAAAACAAATACTGCTCAACATATTTGATTCAGGTTTACTTTATGTTAAAGCTTACACATATGGCTACATTAGTCCCACTGGATATAGGGACATTCAGCCACTCATAAATTATCTAGTAGCAGAGTGAAATATGTTTATTTTTTTGCTCACCGTTTTGATACTCATTTTAAAAATCATCAACGTTTGACATGGTTCTACATAAAACGTGATGGAAACAAAACTGTTTAACATATTTGATTCAGGTTTACTTTACTGTATAGCTTACATCTTTAGCTACATTTTCACCACTGGATGTAGGGACATTCAACCACTCAAAAATTTTATAGTAGCAGGGTGAAGTTGGTCTATCTTTGCTTTCAGTTGTGATGAAATTAAATTACAGATAGTAATGCTCCCATGATAAAATAATGTGTTGTAGTTATTATCATTCTATTGTATAAAATAGGATCTTAGCAACAAACAAAATGATACTTCATTCATACTTTTATGATGATAATTAGCAAAGCTATGATGTTTTAATTGTGGGTGGTACAATATGTACAGGTAAATGTATTGATAGTTACCCCTGTCTGTTAAGACTTAGTTAAAATGATTGTGTAAGTAAATATATATATATATATATATATATATATATATATATATATATATATATATATATATATACATATACATCGTATTGTTATAGCATGATTATATATATATATTATACTTACATTTTTTATCGTGCGACCAAGCGGGCAATCGATCGTGCACACACATTTTGTTACATTCTAAAAACATTTTGGACTGGCAAAAATTTGATCCTGGATGAACCCCTGAGTCAAAGTCATTAACGTGTAAAACACGCCACTGGATGAATAGCTTCCAATCTGCATTTTTTTTACGAATTCCATCGGAGCCAAATTTTGTCGCTTTCTGAAGTGGGAAATCACAGGGTCCGTCTCGATGTTGCTGTCAGAGTCATAAGTCAGTAGCCAGTTGTGCCCGTCAGGACAGCGTTCTGACCCGCAACAGTTGGTCGACGTTCCACTGTGTCTGGACATTCAGTTGGTCGTCTGGGGGGCGTGGCTAACAAGTCATCTGAGGGGGAGTTATGACCCTGGTCTGGGGCTAACAATTCATCTGAGGGGGGAGTTATGACCCTGGTCTGGGGCTAACAAGTCATCTGAGGGGGAGTTATGACCCAGGTCTGGGGCTCTCAGGTTCTGCCTATGCGACTGTCGCAGTCATTGGCCATACAGCTGTCGGGGACCGTATCGCAACTGTGCAGTGTTATCACTGTCATTCCTCTGTCGGGGACCGTCTTGGAACTGTCCAGTGTTGTCACCGTCATTCTGTTGTTGGACGTCCGGCCTGTCATTTCGCAAGCGAATCAGTTGTCGTTGATATCTGCTAGGTCTGTGTTGTTTATGCTTTGGCCGGGGGTGACAGTCATCCCAATTTTACTCTGGGTTAACAACGCGAACCTTCTCTTTGTTCAGAACTTTAGTCTTACGGATTCTGGATCCCAGCGGCTTGTCAATGATATTTGACTTTCTGCTCTAACGGAATCTCCAGGGGAAATCTGTTGTTCGTTCGCTTTTCTGGCAAGTCGCTCACAATTATATTTACAACTGTCCTCGGTCGTCGCTTGTGCAATTTTAAGGGCCATCGCTAAATCGTCCAGTTGGTTGCCTAAAGCTTGCTTGTTGGAAACGTAAGAAAGTTTGGTGTATATCCAGTCGTTGTCGATACACTCGTTCGATAGGCCAACAGGGCGTAATTTTTTACCACTTTCTGGATCACCTCGTTTATCGTCCTGTTGAACCTTTCAATCTTCACATTTGACTGGGGGTGGACGGGGGTGGTGGTACGGTGTTCGAGGCCTAACTGTTCCAAATACCTTTCAAACTCCAATGCTGTGAACTCACTCCCAAGGTCAGTGATCAGAACTTCGGTACAGCCATGGCGGGATATAAACCCATTAGTAAAGGCATTCCAAACATTCTCGTTAGATTCAGAAGGAATTGGAAACGCTTCAGCCCACCCTGTGCAATAGTCAACTGCAGTTAAATGTACTTATTCCCAAGCGGAGATTCCACAAGGGGTCCTATCAAATCAACTGCTACAATTTGAATCGGGTACGACGCTGTTGGCATCTCGCCCATCGTGTGTCGTTGAAAGTGCCGATTGTGTGTCATACAGACTGCGCAACAGCGTAATTGCAATCGAACATCCCTACGTAACCCCGTCGATACATATGCTTCCATAATGCATCTGATAGTTTTCCATAGCGCTAAATGTCCACATTCCCTATGGGCTCGGTCGATAACGGCTTCCCTGTAGGCTGTTGGTAACACTAATCGGGGATAGAGAGGTGCCGTTAAATTAGGTGGTTTCACACTGTACAGTACCCCATTTAAAATGTCATAATCTTCGTCATCTTCCTCTTTACCCCGCTGCCACAGTTCCGGAAATTCCTTCCGTTGATCATTCGCTACCATTTGGAGATTTAGCCCGTCATGGATTAATGGCAGTATGTTGGTCACGTCATGTTCATCAGGGAGAGCGTCAGGGTCAAACGGTTCGTCCATATCGATTATGGCAATGTCATTATCGGTGTCATGTTTATTACGCGATAACATATCTGCTCTGACTTGACGTTTCCCTGGTCTGTTGGATATGGTCGCCCCAAATTCTGCGAGCATGACCCCCCATCTCTGTATTTTCGTATTATTCATCGACTTTGTGAATAAACTCAGCAAAGGTTTGTGATCCACATACACGTTGGGCTTGGGATCAAATTCTAGGCCCGCGCAGGGCACTAGTATACACGTTAAACTGCGCTCCATGCAAATAGGGTTTGAGCTTATCAATGCAATAAACGACTGCATAAGCCTCTTTCTCAGTTGTTTCCCACTTCCGCTGTGTGGTCGACAGAGTGTGACTGACATACTGTTTCACTTTTTCCACCCCATCGTCGGAATCTTGGACCAAAATCCCCCCTATTGCATAATCACATGCGTCTGTGTATAACAGACGGGTTTGTGAATGTCGGGCAGTGCCATCACGTGTGATGAAATTAGTAATTATTTTAGTTCGTCAAACGCTTCCTGCCTTTCATCGTTCCAGGTAAACCGTACCTGTTTTTGTGTCAATTCAATCAAGGGTTCAGCTACTTTCGCATAATTTGGTAGGCTGGTCGTATAATAATTGCACATTCCTAACATTGATCTGACTTCCTTGACGGTGGTTGGTGGTTGCAAATTAGCTATCACTGCTACTTTGTCCGAATCTGTCTGGATTCCATTCGCGTTAAGTATATACCCCAGAATCTTTACTTCTGGTAGGCCAAAAGCGCATTTGGTGGGCTTCAATTTGAGCCCCGCCTCTCCTGAGTCTGTTGAACACAAGTTGTAAGTGCCTTACATGCTCCTCTCTGAGTCTGTCAAACACAAGCTGTAAGTGCCTTACATGCTCCTCTCTGAGTCTGTCGAACACAAGCTGTAAGTGCCTTACATGCTCCTCTTTATTTTTTTTAAACACCAAAATATCGTCGATGTACACAAAGACGCATTTACCAGTTAAATCCGCCAAGACCTTATTCAGCTGTTTTTAACCCAAATGGGACCTTTTTGAACTCGTAGTGTCCTGCAGGTGAACACTGTTTTAGGAATGTCTTCCTCAGCAACATACATCTGATAATATCTGGCCTTGAAGTCAAGTGTCGAATAGATAGCGCTTCCACCAACCAAATCAAATATGTCCTGAATTAGTGATAATGGATACGAATCCGATTCTGTCACTGCATTTGACTTTCTATAGTTCACGCAAGTAGTACACGTTGAGGTTTCATACCCATACAATAAAACAGGTCCATGGTCCGCCATTATTGTCCGTCTCCGCCATTATTGTCCGTCAACCAATCAGAGAGCGTCCTGAAGGCCATGTGATCATCCTCCATTATTGTCCGTCAACCAATCAGAGAGCGTCCTGAAGGCCGCGTGAATCGCTCAGCCAATCAGAGAACGTCACAGTGCCTCCTAGCGATCGTAGCGTGATCTAATATCGATGAACATCGCCTCCTAGCGACCCATATCGATGATTAGTGCCTCCTAGCGAACGTACCGTGATCTAATATCGATGAACAGCACCTCCTAACGACTAGAGAACGATCGGAACATTAATTTAACCCTATATTTGGTTATTTTACCCTACGTTACCCTATATTTGGTTATTTTACACTATATTTGGTTATTTTACCCCACGCTACCCTATATTTGGCTAATCTACCCCACGCTACCCTATAGTTGAGTTGTTATATTTAGCCCTAGTGCGACGCGATGCGGTAATCTGTTGTTGTAACTTGATATTCAGCGGACTGTGAGACGACAGCCCGAAGTAGGTTATTATGAACAGCTGTTGCAATGACACACGGATTGCATCGTTGACGGAGGAAATTTTGTGGGAAATAGGCGTGTAGAAGGTTGGTGGAATGTTGTTCAGTATTAGAAATACCATATATGGAGACCACGGACTGCATCGATATCGTTAATATGAGCGTGTGAGATTTTAAATAGTGTTGTGTAATCGTTGCTCAATATTTTATGACAGTGGTGGAATCTATATATAGCGTTTAGCGTTAAATCACGGCGTAGACCGAAACAGTGGACTCGTTTTTTAAGTAGACAGCTGCATTCTGTTGTTTCGAGTCGTGGCCGTTCTCAATGGAACAGCGGGGCAGGAGTAAGGTTGGTGGATTGATATGGCTATTATAAATGTTGCCCTACGCTAGTGTGTTGCAACCGGCAGTGAATTATTACGAATAGCTGTAGCAGACTGGTGGAAATAGACGTGTGATTTTAAATAGCATTGTGCAATAGTTAATGACTATAACATGTATACGGACTGAGTCGATTGCGTTAGGTTGTAACTCGTTAGCGTTAAATCACAGCGTAGACCGATGTAACTCGATACTTAAACAGCGGGCGTACTGCGGGTGGAGTTTATTCGTGTTGCAAGCAGTTGGACTTTGTGTGAACGATCGTGTATAATAAAAAAGTATATTTTTTGTCAAATGGAATGCGTTATTTACCGAGAACGATAGTGTACACAACAGACATGTATTAACGATGCAAAAACAAAATTTAATATAGAAAAGATACATAATTAATACGTGTACCATAATACAGTATGTTATAATAATAACGAAGCGGCATGTTATAATAAAGATACATAATGTAGAAGCAGGCAGATCATCAGTAATAATAATACAATATTTTTAGATAGATATTAACGAAGTGACATGTAATACGATATGTTATAATATAGAATAATACAGATACATAATGAAACATCAAACAAATTAATGTAGAAGCAGGCAGATCATCATAGATAGATATTAACGAAGCAGCATGTTATTATAAAGAAGTGTTCATTGAATAAATGTTCATTTTTTGAAGATGGCAGCGTGAATCGAGGAATCATATGGAAAAATTAATATAGAAAAGTTACATAACGAAGCAGTAATTAATACGTGTAGCATAATACAATATGTTATAATATTAACGAAGTGGTATGTTATAATAAAGATACATAATGAAACATCAAAAAATTAATGTAGAAGCAGGCAGATCATCAGTAATAATAATAATAATACAATATGTTTAGATAGATATTAACGAAGTGGCATGTAATACAATACAGATACATAATGAAACATCAAACAAATTAATGTAGAAGCAGGCAGATCATCAGTAATAATAATAATATAGATCGATATTAACGAAGCGGCATGTTATTGTAAAGAAGTGTTCATTGAATAAATGTTAATTTTTTGAAGATGGCGGCATGAATCGAGGCATCATATGGAAAAAACCGCAGTCGGCGGTTTTTGTGTTTGTAGCGTCTTGGTAAGGTTGATGGTCGAGCGGACGATGGTGGCGGCGGTGGCGGCGGCGGCAATATGTCGAGCAGATCATTTTCAGAGGCGGAAGGCGGTGGCGGTGGAGGGCGGCGGTGGTGACGAAGTGAGACGAACGGTGCAGGGTTGAATGGGCGAGGAGTGGTGGCGGCGGGGGGTGGTGGCGGTACGAACGGTGGCGGATTGATTGGAAATGACAGTGGCGGAACGTCCAGCAGCTCATCTTCCCAATTTTCCGGCTGGGGAGATGGTGGGCGGGGTTGAATCGTACGGTGGGGCGGTTGAATCGAGCAGTTGACGCATAACGAACGGCCAGATCATGATTTTTGTCGGACGTGAAGGCGGTGGTGGTTGCGGCGTTGCTTTTCCATCTAGAATGTTTTTCCGTAACATCAGGTCGACCAGTTCTGTCATTACATGTTCCCATTTAAGGGAGTGAAGTCTGCAAAGAAGAAAAAAGTGAGTTAGGAAACAACATTACTTGCAAGGAAACAACATTTCTAGCTAGTCGTCAGCACTGTAAGGAAGAAAATAGTGAGTATATGAGTTAGGAAACAACATTACTAGCTAGTCATTGCAAGGAGCGCTGTAAGGAAGAAAATAGTGAGTTTATCACATAGCACTCGGTAAGCAAGGAAACACAAACTTACTGTCGGTGCTGTTCGCAACGGTACACTCCCATGAGTGGTTTGTAGATCAAGGCGACATCTTCAACGTATTTTACGATGTATCGTATCGTTAGCCCGATGACGGACATAGCGATCGCTATCATGGTGATCGCTAAGCAGCCGGCAACTGTCAGCTAACCGACGCCGGACATCCATCACGCAAGGAAAAAGTGGGGGTTATGAGTACTCGACAGCGCTAGAACGGCGTGTATTTAATACAGTAAATGTACATGTTAGCGTCATAAATTCAGTATGAATTGTCCTATAGACTTCAGAGGCGGTAGCAGTTATCTGTCCAATTTCTACGTGTGCAGGATACATGTGTGGAATGGAGAATTTAACACTGTTGAAAACACGTACCAGTGGCGTAAATGCATGCATCATGGTGATATGCCTACAGCGGAAAAAATGCAACCCACACCCACGGGTCTACAGGCGAAATACCTCAGCAAGAGGATTCGAGAGAAGGTGCATTTACGCGCAGAATGGAAAAAAACATTATCAGTTTCTGGCGCAATGGGGCCTATACTTGAGTAACCCTGTTTACCATCAAGGTATAGCGCACTGTCTTCTAAATAGTGCACACGATGAGTTCGCTTAACAATCGTGTCTAAAATGTAACGTCTTAGAAGCGAGCAACTAGCGCCCGTATCGACCAACCCGGTCGGTTTAATACCCGATTTTACTAAATGTACTGTCAGGTGCCTGCTTACCTGACCTCTAACTTCTAAGACGTGCACTCGTTTCCTGGTCGTTGTCTCTGCTTGGAGGGCGGCTGTCTACAATGGCGTGCATAATGACCAATGAAGTTTCTAGTACCAAAGTACGCATGCGTGAACATCTCCCGATTCTGCTAAAATCATCCAAAACCGTCTCATGCATGCGTGAACAGGCTGACGCCACACAACCTCCATGAAGAAAATCCATTTGCATTTTCGCGTAATTACTATATGTGTACGTGGTGGTGGCTGTCCTACATCTTGCCAAACTTTCCCCTGCCCGCTTATGGGTTAGGACAGGGTGAGATCTTGAGGAACCGGTTGACAAGTCATTAATAAATTTCTAGGCACGGGGAAGACCATCAACTTTCGACCCACGCCTGTAGCTTGGTTCTGACGAAATACCCATTACTCACAATTGAACTTCTGCCCCCAACGCTAGGCTACAAGTCTACATAAACATCCTGGATTTTCTGAATAAAAAAATATTATATCTGTATTAACCGCGTGAAGGCAACGACTTTACAACTGGATTCCTGCACAATCAGGTACAAAGTCCATGCGTTTACTGTCAGTCTACCATATATATTGATACTTGTACATGTTATGCTTACTTTGTGCTGTTTCATATCACATTGACCACATCACTATCATGGTGACACCTTGGTTTTTGACAGCTGTCATAGTTACATTATATTGTTGATTCATTGTTGTGACAACATAGTCTCTCAATCTCACTGGATCTCAAACTCATTCAGAGGCCTTGTGCCAGTTTTATGAAGTATACTTTTTATTAGTAACAAAACTGTCACCAAGTTTTTGGTATAAATATACAGTGTTGCTTTGCATTTTTGCTTTTTACGCACCGATCATCCAGCAGGTTTTGGACTCACACGTGATTTGTCTTAGAGACAGGCATTATGACTGGTCACTAACTGTTTCTCTCACAATTGGGTACAATGTCCAAGCATTTATTTTCAAGCCTACCATCTGTTCATCATCATCATGTCATCTCGTCTCAGATTCATAAATCACCAGTGATGTCTGCACTGTGTCGTTCTGATCAGATCTTTATATTTAATTTTCTCTGTCCAATCCTTGGTGTTGTCTGTCTGTGTGGCTCTTTGTCTTCCCCTGTCTCTTTCACATGTTCACACATAGATCTATGTATACTTTGTGCCACTTCATATTCTCATCAACAAGTTGACATTATGTGACAAGTTGGTTTGTTACATCTTTCATTGTCTCATCATATATCAGTTTTCATCTGTGCAAAATAACCTTCAAATATTAGGATGATACACATTATTATAAGTTTTATCGAAGAAGAAGATTCATTATTGCAGTTACTTGGTCTTGAGTCTGTCTTGTGTTATGTCACAGCCACTGTCTCAGTGTCAGTGACATTCATTTCATATACACTGTATATTCACATGGTTGTGTCTTTGGGGAGACACGTCTACAAACAGTTATGCTGTATTTCATTAGAGCATTTATACTTTGTTCAAAGGTGTAACAAACATTCTGTTGTGACACTTGTACTACTTACCAAGTGTTTGTACATCAAAATTTAAGAATATAATGGTTAATATCATTATTAAGGTTTCTCACTACATCAAGAGAGTTTGCTGCAATCTGGATTAGGTTGATGTAGCTGATGTACTGTTATGTTATAGAGACCCATGACCCAGATGGGAAACATTGTCGACGTTGTTCGTCTGTTCTGAGACCCTCGTCCATGTCATTGTTGTTTCAAGCACACATATTTTAGAATAAAAAAAACCATTGTGGTTATGGAGGTATCATTTCATCATCTGTCATCTTAAATTAAACATGTAATCAGATTTTAGAATCAACATTTCAGGATTGTAGAACACTACATATTCTATGATTTCTGTGAGTGTCTTTCACCATCAAGTTGCAGCGCTCAAATTGTTTGACATGATTTGTGGGGTCAACTAGTGCCATTCAACAGAATCACCCTGCTTCTGGATCTGATGCAAGCGTAAATCAAATTAGCTTTTTACATATATATGGATATATTTGTAAGTGCATGCTGCCATGATAGATTCACTAACACATCCCATAATCCATTAGTAACATGCACAATATAAGTTTGGCTGGTTCACCGCGTGGTTCCACTTTTTGTGTTGAAAACAGTCACTGGGATTGGTGCAGGAAATGGAACCTATCACCTCTAGTCTAAGTTTACATTTAGGTGGAGTCAGTTTGTCCAAGTTTAGGTGGGAGTTTGCACCAATATTGGGGCTTGATCCATGTAGGGGGAACCAACAGAGATAGGTTTGGTTCATGTGCAGGGAAACTACAAATATAAGCTTTGTCCATGAACAGGGAAACTGCAGAGATAGGCTTGGTCCATGTGCAGGGAAACTGCAAAGATAAGATTGGTCAATGCACAGGGAAACTGCAAAGATAGGCTTTGTCCATGCACATGGAAACTGCACAGATAGGCTTTGTCCATGCACAGGGAAACTGTAGAGATAGGCTTGGTCCATATGCAAGGAAACTGCAAAGATAGGCTTGGTCAGTGCACAGGGAAACTGCAAAGATAGGTTTTGTCCATGCACATGGAAACTGCAAAGATAGGCTTTGTCCATGCACAGGGAAACTGCAAAGATAGGCTTTGTCCATGCACAGGGAAACTGCAAAAACAGGCTTGGTCCGTCCAGAGGGAAAGTGCAAAGATAGGCTTGGTCAATGCACAGGGAACATGCCCACAAAAAATGTCCAAGCCCGGCCAGGTGCAGTGTTGCCTGTGTGTTATTCCGACGGAAGGATTGTGCCTCATCTTGCATGACAAGAGTAGTTTTCTGTAAAGTCAAAGACTACAAGAAAATGGCCTGGCTGAAGTGATTCATGAGTGTCTCTTAGACATGAAGATTGCTGTCTGCCTTATGAAATCGTGCCACTGCAAGACTTCAAGTTGGCTACACGAAATCATCTGCACTGAGCTTCAAGGTTTGTAGTGCTGATGGATCAGTGGTTATCCATTGTTTAAATTCAATTTGCTTGATTACCTGTCAAATGTAATCCGTAGTCGACCACTCAGATTACTTGAGTCACCACACTCATCACGTTGTTGCAGAAAGCACCCATGTCATGCTGGGTTACGTCGTAGTTGTGAAAGACAATGGTTGTAGTGAACGAGTGGGATGTGATCATTTTCGGTAAGTTTGCTGAGTTTTGCACCAACCATCATTAATTTCATATTCTTATGAATTGTGCAAATGCACACCGAGTGGGTACCTGATGATCCTGCCAGAACACACCGAGTGGGTACCCGATGACTCTGCCAGTACACACCGAATGGGTACCCGATGATACTGCCAATACACACCGAGTGGGTACCCGATGATTCCGCCAGTTCACACAGAGCGGGTACCCAATTATACTGCCAAAACACTGTTTTAACCATAGCTGTGAAAATTTTTTGAAACCAATGTTAACGTTTGAATGTATGTTCTTAAAATGTTGGTACACCTCTACCGAGTTACAAAAGAACTAGTTGTTTTTGCTTCTGGACTCGTTCACCATGAACAAGGATGGAGACAAAGGCTTTTCTCCAAAGCATCATTCGGCTTATCTCATCACTCAGGTAGAGACTGGACTGTTTCAGAGGACAGGCTTTGACCTGGTTTGGGATCTGGATCACTCATGATTCCTTTCTCTTTCAAGTCTTTCTCGCTGGAAGTAGTTGTTTCCTCATGTTCAAATCACTTGTCTGGTACAACTAGCCTTACTTCTTCATCACAGCTGCGTTAATTTTATGCACTTTTGTTGCAGTGTAGGATTCTTGGCCCAACTTTCGTTTTGAGAGTAGGGATTCTCCAATAATGTCTAATGATTCATTGAGTAGTGACAGTTCATGCTCTTCAAAAACATTCTTTCTTCTTGATCAGGCTGACAATGCCCCTTACATGGATCTTGATCATTCCGTTTGACGGTGCTACGTAGTCTACAGTCCTTCCATCAATGGGTTCAACCTTGGGCTTTACCAGTCCTTCTTATTGTTGAGCAGCAGCCATCTCTCGCACAACTTCCCTCTCCAAATCCATCTTTTTGAACTTGTTACCACAGCGAGCACAGGCGAATTGACGGCCAAGTCCGGCCGTAGATATTTATACATCACTGACGCCTGTCACCCGTTGTTCTGTCCACCAATCACAGTAACAGTCGTGTCGCAACATCACATGAGGTTTAAACTACAATGTTTCGTGTCACATCATCCTTGTCGGTCTCGTGTTAGTTCGATATCAGTCACGCGCTCGCTGTACTAACCACGACCCATCGTTAACTTGCACAGCTGTTATTCGCCAAAGGCAGGCCATATTACCTTTTGTTTGTCATCTCAGATAACTTTGAATTTCCATCAAAATGTGTCTGAGCGTGTTTTGACCAGTTCCACTTGATTTGTTTAAACCCCAGTAACTTTTCCATGATCTCACCCATTCGATCAGTGGCACTTCTCCCGTGGGTAAAAGATACTGCTTCAGATGAACGTCGTTAAATTTCCTTTGTACTAGCAACCATATATTATTTCACCTCTGCGCTTTCCATTCTGGCAGTGATCGTGTTCATTTAATGGCTTTACTAATCCGTTTGGCTTGCCGTCCAGTTCGTGTCACTTTGATTTTCATCGCTGCTTTTCTATCTCCTTCAAAGATGGCATGTTTGTACTGGTAAGCGGATTCAACTGTTTCAAATACACAGCCTCAAGCATTTGTGTTTGGATAAAAGTTAGAGACAAGATGATTTTCTCCGGCGAACTTCCCTGCACAAGTCATATTGCGTTTATGCTTAATATATTCTCATAGTCCGCTATTTATATGTACCCAGTGCACTAGCTTTTTCCCTTTCTGCGAACTCCCTTCAGATATGATGTATCGCTTATTCTTGACATACCTATCTTGTTTACTGCATTCCGTAAGTCATGATTATCTTGTTTACCGCATGTCTGTTGCATTCCGTGATTACCCGTTCCTTTGTAAAGGCCTCCACTTGACTAGCAGTCTATAGCCTTCTTGCTATGCTCACCTTCACGTTTTTCGTTAGACACATTCTACCCACGATGTCGCCGCCATTTCCGATCAACGATATGCTCACAGCCTGCGTTGAAATAGGCTTCATACTGTTTGTTCTCTTCGGAAAACTGTCAGTAAATTTTAACTGCGATTTCATTAAGGGTGCATCTCAATATTTCCTGAGAGACGACCCCTTATAATCTTTGAATCAACCCCTTATGCACCACAGGTCTAATAAGCTGGGATTCGAATGCTATTGGATCGTCTCAACATTTTAGGGATCGTCTCAACATTTCCATGAATAAATCCACCCCTTCTATATTTTAACACAGAAGACAACCCCTGCCTCCGCCTGAAATCTCCACCTCAAAATGGGATTGAAATGTAAATATATACTACTATCATCTGACTCGGAAGAATCTCCTCGTGGTCTTTTAGCTTGAGCGGGTTTGTAAGGATTTATTGACTTCAAATATAAGAACCTTATAAGGACTTCTCCTTTTTACAAGAACCTTCTACGGTACACTAGCAAAACAATTAGTACTCAGGCATGCAGAAATCCTGTACCCCCATCGAGAATCTGACCAATGGCGTTTAAATTTTGTCTTGTGTCCATCTGTATCAGCATGTTTCCAAAGGAGCAATTCGCCCATGCTGGCGAGGCTTAAACGCTTCACACAAACTGCGCACTTTGCGAAGTATTTGTCAGCTGCATCCTTTAAAATCCAATCTTTGTATCTCTCATCTGCCAGCCATCTATATTGGAAAGTGCACTTTCCTGGCATTTCAAAACACATTCATCACAAGTGAAGAGAACAAATATGGCATCAGTATGGGGGCAAAAACTACATTTAACTATTTTTATTTATACTACATTTATTTATGGGAATGACGCCAAGGCTAAAAGCACTGTCAAATGTTCCTGTGGGGTTCCCTGACTATAAGAATGGGCCTGGGACCAGCTGCAACTAGGTCGAAGTGGTGGCTCCGTACGCTTAGAAGAGCTGCTATGAGATGTACCTCTGGGCAAA
The DNA here is from genome assembly GCA_033239005.1 of Lamellibrachia satsuma. Classification (NCBI taxonomy): domain Eukaryota; kingdom Metazoa; phylum Annelida; class Polychaeta; order Sabellida; family Siboglinidae; genus Lamellibrachia; species Lamellibrachia satsuma. Next base: position 1,131,264 of record BSQZ01000099.1, on the reverse strand, counting down.
TCACTGCCACTTTCAGTGCTGTTTTGAACATAAATGTTACAGTTTTATATCATTATTATATCGATTACTCTATTTGACATTAAAGTCGCAGTGACATGAAATACTTAGGATATACATATGTTATCGCGCACGGCGACGGTCTTCGTCTATGATCAGTGCCATAATAGTATGATCTCATCGAATGCTGTCGTCCACAGTTGCCCAATATTTTAGTCGATTAGTAACATACACGTCGCAAATCTACACGTCGGAGAACTTCCCTGCCACTGGTGCGTCTCACACACGTAACCTTCGTTGGGACATACCTTAACGGTTTTTCTACACTAACCACACGAAGGGTAAGATACCCATTTATTTTGCCATGCAAAAGTTGATATGATTAACGGTCGATCGAAAGCATACGTTTTGTTACCTACCTCCTTGTGTGCTTTTTCAAGGTCCATCTCCTCCTTCCTTCTTAAGTCGACGAATTGCTGTGCTATTTTCTTGATGTATAATAATCGTCTGAAAACTCGTTAATCCGGACACATACACTTGGCATCCAGGTGTCAGGATTAACCAAGTCCCACTGTACCTAGTTGTGCATTAACTATATATTATGTATTTTTGCATTGTTACCTGAGAAACTCAAAGAAGGTAGAGGGAGTGCAATTGTTTCCACAGTATCTGTAGTTTCCTCAGCTTCTGAATCTGAAACTACTATTCATGGTTGAACATAGTTTGTCTAGGTATCTAGATATATTCTCGAAATTAAACCTACAATCAAATTGATATTTGTGTAGAATCACACACCAAACTCTTTCATAACAACTTCCATAACAACAGCATGTCCACAAATCACATTTCAAAACCATTTGTGAAAATATAAAACATGTACACCACATTAACTTCCCATAAAATAAGGTAGAACATACATGAACTGCCACAATTAGTATTAAAAAAATGCATTTGTATTACTTACCCCATCTCCTCTTTTTTTTATGTCCATGATGTTGGTCCACATTCCATTTCCACAGCATTACATTCTTTGAAAAGAACCACAATGTATGGTATGGCTTCACTGGAAAGAAGGAGATAAGTAGTAAGTGTAAGTTTCTGAGACCTCAAATCCGGTCACCATGTGTCTGAACGACTTCCGTTTGCGCGAGCAGCCAATCAGAGCGCCCACTGACGGTTGTAGGAACACCACAAACCGTGCGCAGCGCCCCCTAGCGGCTGTAGGAGTACCGAAAGATAACCAGTAGCTATCGATAGTGGACATAGGATATACCTTAATAATACATTGCCCACCCCATCCCCACCCCCACCACAACACCTGACCTTGACGGAGTGACCAGTCCGAGTGGCGAGCTAATACTAACTGGACGCCCTAACGACTTGAGTTAAGTGTAAGCCCAATCGTTTATCCAGCTGTGAGCCATAGTGCGAGATCAAAGGATGTCAATCGGAACAATGTAGCAATGGAGCTGAGCTTATCAGTGAAAAAACGGCAACAATGTTGCAAGTACAGTATTGATGTGGGACTGATTCATGTTATAGCCAGTATATATGTAGTGGACATAAGACGTCATCAAATGAAAACTTTTAAATATAATGCGATTATGTAAAATGTATTATTTAGCCGACATGCATGGCTATAATTAAGCCGTTGGATTGTGGAAATCTGACCGTTCAGTAAAGAAATTGTAGCAGGGTGAAAATTTACTATGTGTATAATATGAATACACACGTAGTGGAAACGAGAACTGAATACAAGTCGGCAATATATATATATATATATATAGAATATCAGCTCAGGCAAAAGTTAATATATATGAAACTTAAATAAAATGCGGTGATGTTATATGTATTATGTAGCCGACATTCACGTCTACAGTTTATCCATTGGATGATGGAAATCTGACCGACCAGTAAAGACACAAGACGGGAATATCAGCTCAAGCAAAAATTTAATATATATGAAAAGCGAAGTACAGTTACAATGGGAATATATATATATATAGATATGGAGCATTATTGAACGCCGTCAAAAGACACGGCGAACGTGACGTGGCGTCATATTTCGTCGTATGTTGAGTCGGAGCGGAGCCAGCGTGCGTCGGCGTCTACGCTGTAAGGCGGATACGTGATCGTGTGACGGTGTGATGGGGTAACGCTGCAGCTCTTGCATAACACCCAACCAGACCCTCAGATGCTCGAGGAAAGCTGCTGCTCTGTTACATTCATCGTCCCAGGATTCTGGTTGGGTGTCACTGCATCGATAGCCGAAGGTGCAGTGGTGTAGTTCGGCGAGAACGTGGCGCCAGCGACTAGCATGCTCCATGAATGATGGTAATAAATCATTAGCATATAGTTCGTCACGAAATTCGACGTTTGATTGATAATAGAAAGCATTTGACTCACAGAATGTATGACCCGTTCAGTCATTCTGCCAACGAGGTGTACCTGTCGTTTGCACTCCAAAACATCGGCGTCGGTAGCTGTACCAAACAGTGTTTTTGAAATGACCCCGAACAAATTAATAATATCTCGTTTTTCTCTAGGCACTGGGGAATGGTAAGTGTACATTGTTCGCTCAATGTCGTCAATTTGCAAGTCCCACGCATCCGTCGTTTCGTTGGTTAGTTCATGAACCGCACTTAATTCGTTGATAACTGTCTTGAATCGTTGGAGCTTAGATCGTAATCATGGGACCTCTGTCGGGGTTGCTATGGTGATTAAAACAACCCAAGTCGCAACGTGACTGCGAGTCTCGTCGCCTCCCGTCACCAATAGTCCGTAAGAAAAAAACCGTGGTTCATTGATTCGTATATCTGTTCTATCATAATCGGCAGACAGTACAACAGCCATTATTGCAGTCAAAGTCATTAACGTGTAAAACACGCCACTGGATGAATATCTTCCAATCGACCTTTTTTTACGAATTCCGTCGGATCAAAATTTCGTCGCTTTCTGATGTGGGAAATCACAGAGTCCGTCTCGATGTCGCTGTCAGAGTCATATAAGTCAGCAGCCAGTTGTGCCCGTCCGGACAGCGTTCTGACCCGCAATGGTCGGTCGACACACTGCTGTATCTGGACATTCAGTCGGTCGTATGGGGGCGTGGCTAACAAGTCATCTGAGGTGGAGTTACGACACTGGCCTGGGGCTCTCAGGTTCTGTCTGTCGCCGTCGTCGGCCTTACAGCTGTCGGTGACCGTCTCATAACTGTGCAGTGTTATCACTGTCATTCCTCTGTCAGGGACCGTCTTGGAACTGTCCAGTGTCATCACCGTCATTCTGTTGTTGGACGTCTGGCCTGTCATTTCGCAAGCGAATCAGTTGTCTTTGAGATCTGCTAGATCTGTGTTGTTTACGCTTTGGCCGGGGGTGACAGTCATCCCAATTTTACTCTGGGTTAACAATGCGGACCTTCTCTTTGTTCAAAACTTTAGTCTTACCCGACCGTTGATGGTGTAAAAATACAACAGGACCCTTAACATGCAAGAGAATCCATTCTGGATCCCAGCGGCTTGTCAATGATACTCGACCTTCTGCTCTAACAGAATCTCCAGGGGAAATGTCTTGTTCGTTCGCTTTTCTGGCAAGTCACTCACGATTATATTTACGACTGTCCTCGGTCATCGCTCGTGCGATTTTAAGGGCCATCGCTAAATCGTACAGTCGGTTGCCAAAAGCTTGCTTGTTGGAAACATGTAATGTCTTTTCTAAGGGTATTCGTAGTTTCATACCAGTCATAAGAAAGTTTGGTGTATATCCAGTCGTTGTCGATACACTCGTTCGATAGGCTAACAGGGCGTAAATTTTTACCGCTTTCTGGATCACCTCGTTTATCGTCCTGTTGAACCTTTCAATCTTCACATTTGACTGGGGTGGATGGGGGTGGTGGTACGGTGTTCGATGCCTAACTGTTCCAAATACCTTCAAACTCCAATGCTGTGAACTCACTCCCAAGGTCACTGATCAGAACTTCGGGACAGCCATGGCGGGATATAAACCCATTAGTGAAGGCATTCCGAACATTCTCGTTAGATTCAGAAGGAATTGGAAACGCTTCAGCCCATCCTGTGCAATAGTGAACTGCAGTTAAATGTACTTATTCCCAAGCGGAGATTCCACAAGGGGTCCTATCAAATCAGCTGCTACAATTTGAATCGGGTACGACGCTATTGGCATCTCGCCCATCGTGTGTCGTTGAAAGTGCCGATTGTGTGTCATACAGACTGCGCAATGGCGTAATTGCAATCGAACATCCCTACATAACCCAGTCCATACATATGCTTCCGTAATGTGTCTGATAGTTTTCCATAGTGCTAAATGTCCACATTCTCTATGGGCTCGGTTGATAACGGCTTCCCTGTAGGCTGTTGGTAACACTAATCGGGGATAGGGAGGTGCCGTTAAATTAGGTGATTTCGCACTGTACAGTACCCCATTTAAAATGTCATAATTTTCGTCATCTTCCTCTTTACCCCACTGCCACAGTTCCGGAAATTCCTTCCGTTGATCATTCGCTACCGTTTGGAGATTTAGCCCGTCGTGGATTAAAGGCAGTATGTCGATCACGTCATCTTTGTCAGGGAGAGCGTCAGGGTCAAACAGTTTGTCCGTATCGATTATGGCAATGGTGTTATTGGTGTCATGTTTAATATGTGATAACATATCGGCTCTGAGTTGACGTTTTCCTGGTCTGTAGGATATGCTCGCCCCAAATTCTGCGAGTATGACCCCCATCTTTGTATTTTCGTAGTATTCATCAACTTTGTGAATAAATTCAGCAAAGGTTTGTGATCCGTATACACGTTAAACTGCGCTCCATACAAATAGGGTTTGAGCTTATCAATGCAATAAACGACTGCATAAGCCACTTTCTCAATTGTCGCCCACTTCCGCTGTGTGGTCGACAGAGTGTGACTGACATACTGTATAACTTTTTCCACCGTATCATCGGAATCTTGTACCAAAATCCCCGCTATTGCATAGTCACATGTATCTGTGTATAACTTATAGGGTTTGTGAATGTCGGGCGGTGCCATCACATGTGATGAAACTTGTAATTGTTTTAGTTCGTCAAACACGTCCTGCCTTTAATCGTTCCAGGTAAATCGTACCTGTTTTTATGTCAATTCAATCAAGGGTTCAGCTGCTTTCGCATAATTTGGTAGGCTGGTCGTTTAATAATTGCACATTCCTAACATTGATCTGACATCCTTGACGGTGGTTGGTGGTTGCAAATTAGCTATCGCTGCTACTTTATCCGGATCTGTCTGGATTCCATTCGCGTTAAGTATATACCCCAGAATCTTTACTTCTGGTAGGCCAAAAGCGAATTTGGTGGGCTTCAATGGAGCCCCGCCTCTCCTGAGTCTGTTGAACACAAGTTGTAAGTGCCTTACATGCTCCTCTCCTGAGTTTGTCGAACACAAGCTGTAAGTGCCTTACATGCTCCTCTCTGAATCTGTCGAACACAAGCTGTAAGTGCCTTACATGCTCCTCTCTGAGTCTGTCAAACACAAGCTGTAAGTGCCTTACATGCACCTCTCTGAGTCTGTCAAACACAAGCTGTAAGTGCCTTACATGCTCCTCTCTGAGTCTGTCGAACACAAGCTGTAAGTGCCTTACATGCTCCTCTCTGAGTCTGTCGAACACAAGCTGTAAGTGCCTTACATGCTCCTCTCTGAGTCTGTCAAACACAAGCTGTAAGTGCCTTACATGCTCCTCTCCTGAGTCTGTCGAACACAAGCTGTATGTGCCTTACATGCTCCTCTCTGAGTCTGTCAAACACAAGTTGTAAGTGCCTTACATGCTCCTCTCTGAGTCTGTCGAACACAAGCTGTAAGTGCCTTACATGCTCCTCTCTGAGTCTGTCAAACACAAGGTATAAGTGCATTACATGCTCCTCTTCATTTTTTGTTAAAGACCAAAATATCGTCGATTTACACTAAGACGCATTTACCAGTTTTTGAACTCGTAGTGTCCTGCAGGTGAACACTGTTTTAGGAATGTCTTCCTCAGCAACATACATCTGATAATAACTGGCCTTGAGGTGAAGTGTCGAATAGATAGCGCTTCCACCAACCAAATCAAATATGTCCTGAATTAGTGATAATGGATAGGAATCCGATTCTGTCACTGCATTTGACTTTCTATAGTTCACGCAAGTAGTACGCGTTGAGGTTTCATACCCATACAATAAAACAGGCCCATGGTCCGCCATTATTGTCCGTCTCCGCCATTATTGTCCGTCAACCAATCAGAGAGCGTCCTGAAGGCCACGTGATCATCCTCCATTATTGTCCGTCAACCAACCAGAGAGCATCCTGAAGGCCGCGTGAATCGCTCAGCCAATCAGAGAACGTCACAGTGCCTTCTAGCGATCGTATCGTGATCTAATATCGATGAACAGCGCCTCCTAGCGACCGATATCGATGATTAGTGCCTCCTAGCGAACGTAGCGTGATCTAATATAGATGAACAGTGCCTCCTAACGACTAGAGAACGATCGGAACATTAATTTAACCCTATATTTGGTTATTTTACCCCACGCTACCCTATATTTGGCTAATCTACCCCACGCTACCCTATAGTTGAGTTGTTATATTTAGCCCTAGTGCGACGCGATGCGGTAATCTGTTGTTGTAACTTGATATTCAGCGGACTGTGAGACGACAGCCCGAAGTAGGTTATTATGAACAGCTGTTGCAATGACACACGGATTGCATCGTTGACGGAGGAAATTTTGTGGGAAATAGGCGTGTAGAAGGTTGGTGGAATGTTGTTCAATATTAGAAATACAATATATGGAGACCACGGACTGCATCGATATCGTTAATACGAGCGTGTGAGATTTTAAATAGTGTTGTGTAATCGTTGCTCAATATTTTATGACAGTGGCGGAATCTATATATAGCGTTTAGCGTTAAATCACGGCGTAGACCGAAACAGTGGACTCGTTTTTTAAGTAGACAGCTGCATTCTGTTGTTTCGAGTCGTGGCCGTTCTCAATGGAACAGCGGGGCAGGAGTAAGGTTGGTGGATTGATATGGCTATTATAAATGTTGCCCTACGCTAGTGTGTTGCAACCGGCAGTGAATTATTACGAATAGCTGTAGCAGACTGGTGGAAATAGACGTGTGATTTTAAATAGCGTTGTGCAATAGTTAATGGCTATAACATGTATACGGACTGAATCGATTGCGTTAAGTTGTAACTCGTTAGCGTTAAATCACAGCGTAGACCGATATAACTCGATACTTAAACAGCGGGCGTACTGCGGGTGGAGTTTATTCGTGTTGCAAGCGGTTGGACTTTGTGTGAACGATCGTGTATAATAAAAAAGTATATTTTTTGTCAAATGGAATGCGTTATTTACCGAGAACGATAGTGTACACAACAGATATGTATTAACGATGCAAAAACAAAATTTAATATAGAAAAGATACATAATTAATACGTGTACCATAATACAATATGTTATAATAATAACGAAGCGGCATGTTATAATAAAGATACATAATGTAGAAGCAGGCAGATCACTAGTAATAATAATACAATATTTTTAGATAGATATTAACGAAGTGACATGTAATACAATATGTTATAATATAGAATAATACAGATACATAATGAAACATCAAACAAATTAATGTAGAAGCAGGCAGATCATCATAGATAGATATTAACGAAGCGGCATGTTATTATAAAGAAGTGTTCATTGAATAAATGTTCATTTTTTGAAGATGGCGGCGTGAATCGAGGCATCATATGGAAAAATTAATATAGAAAAGTTACATAACGAAGCAGTAATTAATACATGTAGCATAATACAATATGTTATAATATTAACGAAGTGGCGTTTTATAATAAAGATACATAATGTAGAAGCAGGCAGATCATCAGTAAAAATAATACAATATGTTTAGATAGATATTAACGAAGTGACATGTAATACAATACAGATACATCAAACAAATTAATGTAGAAGCAGGCAGATCATTATAGATAGATATTAACGAAGCGGCATGTTATTGTAAAGAAGTGTTCATTGAATAAATGTTCATTTTTTGATGTGGTGACGAAGTGAGACGAACGGTGCAGGGTTGAATGGGCGAGGAGTGGTGGCGGCGGGGGGCGGTGGCGGTACGAACGGTGGCGGATTGATTGGAAATGACAGTGGCGGAACGTCCAGCAGCTCATCTTCCCAATTTTCCGGCTGGGGAGATGGTGGGGGGGGGGTTGAATCGTACGGTGGGGCGGTTGAATCGAGCAGTTGACGCATGACGAACGGCCAGATCATGATTTTTGTCGGACGTGAAGGCGGTGGCGGTTGCGGCGCTGCTTTTCCATGTAGAATGTTGAATAGTTCCATCAGGTGTTTCCGTAACATCAGGTCGACCAGTTCTGTCATTACATGTTCCCATTTAAGGGAGTGAAGTCTGCAAAGAAGAAAAAAGTGAGTTAGGAAACAACATTACTTGCAAGGAAACAACATTTCTAGCTAGTCGTCAGCACTGTAAGGAAGAAAATAGTGAGTATATGAGTTAGGAAACAACATTACTAGCTAGTCATTGCAAGGAGCGCTGTAAGGAAGAAAATAGTGAGTTTATCACATAGCACTCGGTAAGCAAGGAAACACAAACTTACTTTCGGTGCTGTTCGCAACGGTACACTCCCATGAGTGTTTTGTAGATCAAGGCGACATCTTCAACGTATTTTACGATGTATCGTATCGTTAGCCCGATGACGGACATAGCGATCGCTATCATGGTGATCGCTAAGCAGCCGGCAACTGTCAGCTAACCGACGCCGGACATCCATCACGCAAGGAAAAAGTGGGGGTTATGAGTACTCGACAGCGCTAGAACGGCGTGTATTTAATACAGTAAATGTACATGTTAGCGTCATAAATTCAGTATGAATCGTCCTATAGACTTCAGAGGCGGTAGCAGTTATCTGTCCAATTTCTACGTGTGCAGGATACATGTGTGGAATGGAGAATTTAACACTGTTGAAAACGCGTACCAGTGGCGTAAATGCATGCATCATGGTGATATGCCTACAGCAGAAAAAATGCAACCCACACCCACGGGTCTACAGGCGAAATACCTCAGCAAGAGCATTCGAGAGAAGGTGCATTTACGCGCAGAATGGAAAAAAACATTATCAGTTTCTGGCGCAACGGGGCCTATACTTGAGTAACCCCGTTTACCATGCTGTCTGAGTGGCCATTTCTGATTAAACCACGTTACTTCATTCTTTGCCAAATAAATTATACCTCTTCCTTGTCTGAAGGAAGCATTTCCTAGAATCATTTGATGCGGTAAATCCACACAAACCACTACCTGAATAAGAGACGCTACTCCCTCCACAGCTGTCTGCGTTTTTCAACACACCTTCAAAGATACACCATCAAGTTATAGCGCACTGTCTTCTAAATAGTGCACACGATGAGTTCGCTTAACAATCGTGTCTAAAATGTAACGTCTTAGAAGCGAGCAACTAGCGCCCGTATCGACCAACCCGGTCGGTTTAATACCCGATTTTACTAAATGTACTGTCGGGCGCCTGCTTACCTGACCTCTAACTTCTAAGACGTGCACTCGTTTCCCGGTCGTTGTCTCTGCTTGGAGGGCGGCTGTCTACAATGGCGTGCATAATGACCAATTTGTCCGCAGTTGAAACATTCCACCTGTCGGGAGCGTGATCGGTCATCTCGCAGCAGACTGCTTCACGCGTTCTCATGCATCGGGGCCTGGTGGCGTCTCTCAGAGCTTTCGGAGCTCACGGTTCTGGTTGACTGTTGACCTCTATCTTGGCCACCTTCGTTGCCAGTTTCGCCACTGTCGCTGACAACGAATTAACCATTGTCGCCAATGGCAGCATTTTTTGAGGGGCACTCTTTCATCATGCCAACATCCATCGGTTCTTCCTGTCGGCCGATGCGTTTATAGGCGTCTTGTCGCTCGCAAAACCGAATGACAGCGGTTACTGCTTCCTCAATGTTTGTGGGGTTGGCCTGCTCGACAAGTTTGCGGGCCAACTTGTCAGACGTTAACCCACAAGCAAAAGTTTTGATCAGTAAACGTTCTTGATCAACATTACGTTGCCCAGTGGGATAAGCAATGTCTGCGAAGTCCCGGAAACAAGTCTTGCGTACTGGGCCGTTGGTTCATAGGCCGACTGGCGGAGTCGTTCCAAATCGTCTCTCAATGCGGCACTCTCATTAATGTTCAGAAATTGGGCAGCTAGATGATCGCATACATCTGCCCATGGAATGGCATTGCGGGCCACTTGATTGGCGACGATTACACCCTTGATGAATCTTTCAAGTTCAAATCTCAACGGACCGGCGACCGTTTTAGAGGCAATTTCTATTATATTGGGTGCACCTACTTGGTTGAAAGCCAGTGTCACTTCTCGAATCCAGATTCTTACGGCAGCCGTAGTGGCGCCGTCGCACGTCTGCATTTGACGAATCAAGTCACGGATTTGTTCTCACGTCGCATGGATTGCCCGCCTCTTCTGTTGTTGTTGGGCTAACCCGATCGTATAGTTCTGGAATTGTTTGTTGTCCATGTTGAAATGTTCGAAAGTCAATTTACTGTGTTGTTGAATAAATCCTGGCACAGGCTCGCCAGTTGTAAAGTTCGACCCCCGATTTTCACAAAGTTCGCTATTAGCTCGCCAGATTCATTCACGTCTAGTATGAAATCTGTTGTAACACCAGTTGTCCAGGTATCGTCTCGATTAGAGATTTATTCGAGTCAGTCACGTACACTTAACGTACATTTCACAATCACATAAAATCACCATCCCGTTGCATCAGTACACTGTATCAGTATAATCGGTAACATCTTTAGCTGAAATTTGAAAAGTTTGTAATTTAGAAATCAAATGTAACACTAGTGCAAGCCAGCTTGGCTTGTCTATGCGGACAATTTTGAAGGTCTGAAAGTTGGGAGCATTTTCGTAGCTTCCCTCATTGAGCATACACGTCGTGTTTCGGGGAAATAGTCTGCCGCGCTCCCCGAGTGTGCAAATCTGTCACCTTTTAAAGCAAGTCAGTAGCTTTCCCAGAAGTTTCTAGTACCAAAGTACGCATGCGTGAACATCTCCCGATTCTGCTAAAATCATCCAAAACCGTTTCATGCGTGCGTGAACAGGCTGACGCCACACAACCTCCCTGAAGAAAATCCATTTGCATTTTCGCGTAATTACTATGTGTACGTGGTGGGTGGCTGTCCTACGTCTTGCCAAACTTTCCCCTGCCCGCTTATGGGTTAGGACAGGGTGAGATCTTGAGGAACCGGTTGACAAGTCATTAATAAATTTCTAGGCACGGTGAAGACCATCAACTTTCGACCCACGCCTGTAGCTTGGTTCTGACGAAATACCCATTACTCACAATTGAACTTCTGCCCCCAACGCTAGGCTACAAGTCTACATAAACATCCTGGATTTTCTGAATAAAAAAATATTATATCTGTATTAACCGCGTGATTCAACTGGATTCTTGCACAATCAGGTACAAAGTCCATGCGTTTATTGTCAGTCTACCATATATGTTGATACTTGTACATGTTATGCTTACTTTGTGCCGTTTCATATCACATTGACCACATCACTATCATGGTGACACCTTGGTTTTTGACAGCTGTCATAGTTACATTATATTGTTGATTCATTGTTGTGACAACATAGTCTCTCAATCTCACTGGATCTCAAACTCATTCAGAGGCCTTGTGCCAGTTTTATGAAGTATACTTTTTATTAGTAACAAAACTGTCACCAAGTTTTTGGTATAAATATACAGTGTTGCTTTGCATTTTTGCTTTTTACGCACCGATCATCCAGCAGGTTTTGGACTCACACGTGATTTGTCTTAGAGACAGGCATTATGACTGGTCACTAACTGTTTCTCTCACAATTGGGTACAATGTCCAAGCATTTATTTTCAAGCCTACCATCTGTTCATCATCATCATGTCATCTCGTCTCAGATTCATAAATCACCAGTGATGTCTGCACTGTGTCGTTCTGATCAGATCTTTATATTTAATTTTCTCTGTCCAATCCTTGGTGTTGTCTGTCTGTGTGGCTCTTTGTCTTCCCCTGTCTCTTTCACATGTTCACACATAGATCTATGTATACTTTGTGCCACTTCATATTCTCATCAACAAGTTGACATTATGTGACAGGTTGGCTTGTTACATCTTTCATTGTCTCATCATATATCAGTTTTCATCTGTGCAAAATAACCTTCAAATATTAGGATGATACACATTATTATAAGTTTTATCGAAGAAGAAGATTCATTATTGCAGTTACTTGGTCTTGAGTCTGTCTTGTGTTATGTCACAGCCACTGTCTCAGTGTCAGTGACATTCATTTCATATACACTGTATATTCACATGGTTGTGTCTTTGGGGAGACAAGTCTACAAACAATTATGCTGTATTTCATTAGAGCATTTATACTTTGTTCAAAGGTGTAACAAACATTCTGTTGTGACACTTGTACTACTTACCAAGTGTTTGTACATCAAAATTTAAGAATATAATGGTTAATATCATTATTAAGGTTTCTCACTACATCAAGAGAGTTTGCTGCAATCTGGATTAGGTTGATGTAGCTGATGTACTGTTATGTTATAGAGACCCATGACCCAGATGGGAAACATTGTCGACGTTGTTCGTCTGTTCTGAGACCCTCGTCCATGTCATTGTTGTTTCAAGCACACATATTTTAGAATAAAAAAACCATTGTGGTTATGGAGGTATCATTTCATCATCTGTCATCTTAAATTAAACATGTAATCAGATTTTAGAATCAACATTTCAGGATTGTAGAACACTACATATTCTATGATTTCTGTGAGTGTCTTTCACCATCAAGTTGCAGCGCTCAAATTGTTTGACATGATTTGTGGGGTCAACTAGTGCCATTCAACAGAATCACCCTGCTTCTGGATCTGATGCAAGCGTAAATCAAATTAGCTTTTTACATATATATGGATATATTTGTAAGTGCATGCTGCCATGATAGATTCACTAACATATCCCATAATCCATTAGTAACCTCTAGTCTAAGTTTACATTTAGGTGGAGTCAGTTTGTCCAAGGTGGGAGTTTGCACCAATATTGGGGCTTGATCCATGTAGGGGGAACCAACAGAGATAGGTTTGGTTCATGTGCAGGGAAACTACAAATATAAGCTTTGTCCATGAACAGGGAAACTGCAGAGATAGGCTTGGTCCATGTGCAGGGAAACTGCAAAGATAAGATTGGTCAATGCACAGGGAAACTGCAAAGATAGGCTTTGTCCATGCACATGGAAACTGCACAGATAGGCTTTGTCCATGCACAGGGAAACTGCAAAGATAGGCTTTGTCCATGCGCAGGGAAACTGCAAAGATAGACTTTGTCCATGCAGAGGGAAACTGTAGAGATAGGCTTGGTCCATATGCAGGGAAACTGCAAAGATAGGCTTGGTCAGTGCACAGGGAAACTGCAAAGATAGGTTTTGTCCATGCACAGGAAACTGCAAAGATAGGCTTTGTCCATGCACAGGGAAACTGCAAAGATAGGCTTTGTCCATGCACAGGGAAACTGCAAAAACAGGCTTGGTCGGTCCAGAGGGAAAGTGCAAAGATAGGCTTGGTCAATGCACAGGGAACATGCCCACAACAAATTTTCAAGCCCGGCCGAGTGCAGTGTTGCCTGTGTGTTATTCCGACAGAAGGATTGTGCCTCATCTTGCATGACAAGAGTAGTTTTCTGTAAAGTCAAAGACTACAAGAAAATGGCCTGGCTGAAGTGATTCATGAGTGTCTCTTAGACATGAAGATTGCTGTCTGCCTTATGAAATCGTGCCACTGCAAGACTTCTAGTTGGCTACACGAAATCATCTGCACTGAGCTTCAAGGTTTGTAGTGCTGATGGATCAGTGGTTATCCATTGTTTAAATTCAATTTGCTTGATTACCTGTCAAATGTAATCCGTAGTCGACCACTCAGATTACTTGAGTCACCACACTCATCACGTTGTGGAAGAAAGCACCCATGTCATGCTGGGTTACGTCGTAGTTGTGAAAGACAATGGTTGTAGTGAACGAGTGGGATGTGATCATTTTCGGTAAGTTTGCTGAGTTTTGCACCAACCATCATTAATTTCACATTCTTATGAATTGTGCAAATGCACACCGAGTGGGTACCTGATGATCCTGCCAGAACACACCGAGTGGGTACCCGATGATTCTGCCAGTACACACCGAATGGGTACCCGATGATACTGCCAATACACACCGAGTGGGTACCCGATGATTCCGCCAGGTCACACAGAGTGGGTACCCAATTATACTGCCAAAACACTGTTTTAACCATAGCTGTGAAAATTTTTTGAAACCAATGTTAACGTTTGAATGTATGTTCTTAAAATGTTGGTACACCTCTACCAAGGTACAAAAGAACTTTTTGCTTCTGGACTCGTTCACCATGAACAATGATGGAGACAAAGGCTTTTCTCCAAAGCATCATTCGGCTTATCTCATCACTCAGGTAGAGACTGGACTGTTTCGGAGGACAGGCTTTGACCCGGTTTGGGATCTGGATCACTCATGATTCCTTTCTCTTTCAAGTCTTTCTCGCTGGAAGTAGTTGTTTCCTCATGTTCAAATCACTTGTCTGGTACAACTAGCCTTACTTCTTCATCACAGCTGCGTTAATTTTATGCACTTTTGTTGCAGTGTAGGATTCTTGGCCCAACTTTCGTTTTGAGAGTAGGGATTCTCCAATAATGTCTAATGATTCATTGAGTAGTGACAGTTCATGCTCTTCAAAAACATTCTTTCTTCTTGATCAGGCTGACAATGCCCCTTACATGGATCTTGATGATTCTGTTTGACGGTGCTACGTAGTCTACAGTCCTTCCATCAATAGGTTCAACCTTGGGCTTTACCAGTCCTTCTTATTGTTGAGCAGCAGCCATCTCTCGCACAACTTCCCTCTCCAAATCCATCTTTTTGAACTTGTTACCACAGCGAGCACAGGCGAATTGACGGCCAAGTCCGGCCGTAGATATTTATACATCACTGACGCCTGTCACCCGTTGTTCTGTCCACCAATCACAGTAACAGTCGTGTCGCAACATCACATGAGGTTTAAACTACAATGTTTCGTGTCACATCATCCTTGTCGGTCTCGTGTTAGTTCGATATCAGTCACGCGCTCGCTGTACTAACCACGACCCATTGTTAACTTGCACAGCTGTTATTCGCCAAAGGCAGGCCATATTACCTTTTGTTTGTCATCTCAGATAACTTTGAATTTCCATCAAAATGTGTCTGAGCGTGTTCTGACCAGTTCCACTTGATTTGTTTAAACCCCAGTAACCTTTCCATGATCTCACCCATTCGATCAGTGGCACTTCTCCCGTGGGTAAAAGATACTGCTTCAGATGAACGTCGTTAAATTTCCTTTGTACTAGCAACCATATATTATTTCTCCTCTGCGCTTTCCATTCTGACAGTGATCGTGTTCGTTTAATGGCTTTACTAATCCGTTTGGCTTGCTGTCCAGTTCGTGTCACTTTGATTTTCATCGCTGCTTTTCTATCTCCTTCAAAGATGGCATGTTTGTAGTGGTAAGCGGATTCAACTGTTTCAAATACACTGCCTCAAGCATTTGTGTTTGGATAAAAGTTAGAGACAAGATGATTTTCTCCGGCGAACTTCCCTGCACAAGTCATATTGCGTTTATGCTTAATATATTCTCATAGTCCGCTATTTATATGTACCCAGTGCACTAGCTTTTTCCCTTTCTGCGAACTCCCTTCAGATATGATGTATCGCTTATTCTTGACATACCTGTCTTGTTTACTGCATTCCGTAAGTCATGATTATCTTGTTTACCGCATGTCTTTTGCATTCCGTGATTACCCGTTCCTTTGTAAAGGCCTCCACTTGACTAGCAGTCTATAGCCTTCTTGCTATGCTCACCTTCACGTTTTTCGTTAGACACATTCTACCCACGATGTCGCCGCCATTTCCGATCAACGATATGCTCACAGCCTGCGTTGAAATAGGCTTCATACTGTTTGTTCTCTTCGGAAAACTGTCAGTAAATTTTAACTGCGATTTCATTAAGGGTGCATCTCAATATTTCCTGAGAGACGACCCCTTATAATCTTTGAATCAACCCCTTATGCACCACAGGTCTAATAAGCTGGGATTCGAATGCTATTGGATCGTCTCAACATTTTAGGGATCGTCTCAACATTTCCATGAATAAATCCACCCCTTCTATATTTTAACACAGAAGACAACCCCTGCCTCCGCCTGAAATCTCCACCTCAAAATGGGATTGAAATGTAAATATATACTACTATCATCTGACTCGGAAGAATCTCCTCGTGGTCTTTTAGCTTGAGCGGGTTTGTAAGGATTTATTGACTTCAAATATAAGAACCTTATAAGGACTTCTCCTTTTTACAAGAACCTTCTACGGTACACTAGCAAAACAATTAGTACTCAGGCATGCAGAAATCCTGTACCCCCATCGAGAATCTGACCAATGGCGTTTAAATTTTGTCTTGTGTCCATCTGTATCAGCATGTTTCCAAAGGAGCAATTCGCCCATGCTGGCGAGGCTTAAACGCTTCACACAAACTGCGCACTTTGCGAAGTATTTGTCAGCTGCATCCTTTAAAATCCAATCTTTGTATCTCTCATCTGCCAGCCATCTATATTGGAAAGTGCACTTTCCTGGCATTTCAAAACACATTCATCACAAGTGAAGAGAACAAATATGGCATCAGTATAGGGGCAAAAACTACATTTAACTATTTTTATTTATACTACATTTATTTATGGGAATGACGCCAAGGCTAAAAGCACTGTCAAATGTTCCTGTGGGGTTCCATGACTATATGAATGGGCCTGGGACCAGCTGCAACTAGGTCGAAGTGGTGGCTCCGTACGCTTAGAAGAGCTGCTATGAGATGTACCTCTGGGCAAATCACTGCCACTTTCAGTGCTGTTTTGAACATAAATGTTACAGTTTTATATCATTATTATATCGATTACTCTATTTGACATTAAAGTAGCAGTGACATTAAATACTTAGGATATACATATGTTATCGCGCACGGCGACGGTCTTCGTCTATGATCAGTGCCATAATAGTATGATCTCATCGAATGCTGTCGTCCACAGTTGCCCAATATTTCAGTCGATTAGTAACATACACGTCGCAAATCTACACGTCGGAAAACTTCCCTGCCACTGGTGCGTCTCACACACGTAACCTTCGTTGGGACATACCTTAACGGTTTTTCTACACTAACCACACGAAGGGTAAGATACCCATTTATTTTGCCATGCAAAAGTTGATATGATTAACGGTCGATCGAAAGCATACGGTTTGTTACCTACCTCCTTGTGTGCTTTTTCAAGGTCCATCTCCTCCTTCCTTCTTAAGTCGACGAATTGCTGTGCTGTTTTCTTGATGTATAATAATCGTCGGAAAACTCGTTAATCCGGACACATACACTTGGCATCCAGGTGTCAGGATTAACCAAGTCCCACTGCACCTAGTTGTGCATTAACTATATATTATGTATTTTTGCATTGTTACCTGAGAAACTCAAAGAAGGTAGAGGGAGTGCAATTGTTTCCACAGTATCTGAATCTGAAACTACTATTCATGGTTGAACATAGTTTGTCTAGGTATCTAGATATATTCTCGAAATTAAACCTACAATCAAATTGATATTTGTGTAGAATCACACACCAAACTCTTTCATAACAACTTCCATAATAACAGCATGTCCACAAATCACATTTCAAAACCATTTGTGAAAATATAAAACATGTACACCACATTAACTTCCCATAAAATAAGGTAGAACATACATGAACTGCCACAATTAGTATTAAAAAAATGCATTTGTATTACTTACCCCATCTCCTCTTTTTTCTGTCCATGATGTTGGTCCACATTCCATTTCCACAGCATTACATTCTTTGAAAAGAACCACAACGTATGGTATGGCTTCACTGGAAAGAAGGAGATAAGTAGTAAGTGTAAGTTTCTGAGACCTCAAATCCGGTCACCACGTATCTGAACGACTTCCGTTTGCGCGAGCAGCCAATCAGAGCGCCCCCTGACGGTTGTAGGAACACCACAAACCGTGCGCAGCGCCCCCTAGCGGCTGTACGAGTACCGAAAGATAACCAGTAGCCATCGATAGTGGACATAGGATATACCTTAATAATACATCGCCCACCCCATCCCCACCCCCAGCACAACACCTGACCTTGACGGAGTGACCAGTCCGAGTGGCGAGCTAATACTAACTGGACGCCCTAACGACTGGAGTTAACTGTAAGCCCAAGCGTTTATCCAGCTGTGAGCCATAGTGCGAGATCAAAGGATGTCAATCGGAACAATGTAGCAATGGAGCTGAGCTTATCAGTGAAAAAACGGCAACAATGTTGCAAGTACAGTATTGATGTGGGACTGAGGCATGTTCAGTAAAGAAATTGTAGCAGGGTGAAAATTTACTATATGTATAATATGAACACACACGTAGTGGAAACGAGAACTGAATACAAGTCGGCAATATATATATAGAATATCAGCTCAGGCAAAAGTTAATATATATATTAAACTTTTAAATAAAATGCGGTGATGTTATATGTATTATGTAGCCGACATTCACGTCTACAGTTTATCCATTGGATGATGGAAATCTGACCGATCAGTAAAGACACAAGACGGGAATATCAGCTCAAGCAAAAATTTAATATATATGAAAAGCGAAGTACAGTTACAATGGGAATATATATAGATATGGAGCATTATTGAACGCCGTCAAAAGACACGGCGAACGTGACGTGGCGTCATATTTCGTCGTATGTTGAGTCGGAGCGGAGCCAGCGTGCGTCGGCGTCTACGCTGTAACGCGGATACGTGATCGTGTGACGGTGTGATGGGGTAACGCTGCAGCTCTTGCATAACACCCAACCAGACCCTCAGATGCTCGAGGAAAGCTGCTGCTCTGTTACATTCATCGTCCCAGGATTCTGGTTGGGTGTCACTGCATCGATAGCCGAAGGTGCAGTGGTGTAGTTCGGCGAGAACGTGGCGCCAGCGACTAGCATGCTCCATGAATGATGGTAATAAATCATTAGCATATAGTTCGTCACGAAATTCGACGTTTGATTGATAATAGAAAGCATTTGACTCACAGAATGTACGACCCGTTCAGTCATTCTGCCAACGAGGTGTACCTTTCGTTTGCACTCCAAAACATCGGCGTCGGTAGATGTACCAAACAATGTTTTTGAAATGACCCCGAACAAATTAATAATATCTCGTTTTTCTCTATGCACTGGGGAATGGTAAGTGTACATTGTTCGCTCAATGTCGTCAATTTGCAAGTCCCACGCATCCGTCGTTTCGTTGGTTAGTTCATGAACCGCACTTAATTCGTTGATAACTGTCTTGAATCGTTGGAGCTTAGATCGTAATCATGGGATCTCAGTCGGGGTTGCTATGGTGATTAAACCAACCCAAGTCGCAACGTGACTGCGAGTCTCGTCGCCTCCCGTCACCAATAGTCCGTAAGAAAAAACCGTGGTTCGTTGATTCGTATATCTGTTCTATCATAATCGGCAGACAGTACAACAGCCATTATTGCAGTCAAAGTCATTAACGTGTAAAACACGCCACTGGATGAATATCTTCCAATCGACCTTTTTTTAACGAATTCCGTCGGATCAAAATTTCGTCGCTTTCTGATGTGGGAAATCACAGAGTCCGTCTCGATGTCGCTGTCAGAGTCAGATAAGTCAGCAGCCAGTTGTGCCCGTCCGGACAGCGTTCTGACCCGCAATGGTCGGTCGACACACTGCTGTATCTGGACATTCAGTCGGTCGTCTGGGGGCGTGGCTAACAAGTCATCTGAGGTAGAGTTACGACCCTGGCCTGGGGCTCTCAGGTTGTGTCTATGCGGCTGTCGCCGTCGTCGGCCTTAGAGCTGTCGGTGACCGTCTCATAACTGTGCAGTGTTATCACTGTCATTCCTCTGTCAGGGACCGTCTTGGAACTGTCCAGTGTCATCACCGTCATTCTGTTGTTGGATGTCTGGCCTGTCATTTCGCAAGCGAATCAGTTGTCGTTGAGATCTGCTAGATCTGTGTTGTTTACGCTTTGGCCGGGGTGACAATCATCCCAATTTTACTCTGGGTTAACAATGCGGACCTTCTCTTTGTTCAAAACTTTAGTCTTACCCGACCGTTGATTGTTTAAAAATATAACAGGACCCTTAACATGCAAGAGAATCCATTCTGGATCCCAGCGGCTTGTCAATGATACTCGACCTTCTGCTCTAACAGAATCTCCAGGGGAAATCTCTTGTTCGTTCGCTTTTCTGGCAAGTCACTCACGTTTATATTTACGACTGTCCTCGGTCATCGCTCGTGCGATTTTAAGGG
This sequence comes from Lamellibrachia satsuma, assembly GCA_033239005.1. Taxonomy (NCBI): domain Eukaryota; kingdom Metazoa; phylum Annelida; class Polychaeta; order Sabellida; family Siboglinidae; genus Lamellibrachia; species Lamellibrachia satsuma. The sequence goes on along the minus strand of BSQZ01000099.1, from coordinate 1,110,772 downwards.
CCATCGCAAAATCGTCCAGTCGGTTGCCAAAAGCTTGCTTGTTGGAAACATGTAATGTCTTTTCTAAGGGTATTCGCAGTTTCCTACCAGTCATAAGAAAGTTTGGTGTATATCCAGTCGTTGTCGATACACTCGTTCGATAGGCCAACAGGGCGTAAATTTTTACCGCTTTCTGGATCACCTCGTTTATCGTCCTGTTGAACCTTTCAATCTTCACATTTGAATGGGGGTGGATGGGGGTGGTGGTACGGTGTTCGATGCCTAACTGTTCCAAATACCTTTCAAACTCCAATGCTGTGAACTCACTCCCAAGGTCACTGATCAGAACTTCGGGACAGCCATGGCGGGATATAAACCCATTAGTGAAGGCATTCCGAACATTCTCGTTAGATTCAGAAGGAATTGGAAACGCTTCAGCCCATCCTGTGCAATAGTGAACTGCAGTTAAATGTACTTATTCCCAAGCGGAGATTCCACAAGGGGTCCTATCAAATCAACTGCTACAATTTGAATCGGGTACGACGCTATTGGCATCTCGCCCATCGTGTGTCGTTGAAAGTGCCAATTGTGTGTCATACAGACTGCGCAATGGCGTAATTGCAATCGAACATCCCTACATAACCCAGTCCATACATATGCTTCCGTAATGCGTCTGATAGTTTTCCATAGTGCTAAATGTCCACATTCCCTATGGGCTCGGTTGATAACGGCTTCCCTGTAGGTTGTTGGTAACACTAATCGGGGATAGGGAGGTGCCGTTAAATTACGTGATTTCGCACTGTACAGTACCCCATTTAAAATGTCATAATTTTCGTCATCTTCCTCTTTACCCCGCTGCCACAGTTCCGGAAATTCCTTCCGTTGATCATTCGCTACCGTTTGGAGAATTAGCCCGTTGTGGATTAAAGGCAGTATGTCGATCACGTCATCTTTGTCAGGGGAGAGCGTCAGGGTCAAACAGTTTGTCCGTATCGATTATGGCAATGGTGTTATTGGTGTCATGTTTAATATGTGATAACATATCGGCTCTGAGTTGACGTTTTCCTGGTCTGTAGGATATGCTCGCCCCAAATTCTGCGAGTATGACCCCCATCTTTGTATTTTCGTATTATTCATCAACTTTGTGAATAAATTCAGCAAAGCTTTGTGATCCGTATACACGTTAAACTGCACTCCATACAAATAGGGTTTGAGCTTATCAATGCAATAAACGACTGCATAAGCCACTTTCTCAATTGTCGCCCACTTCCGCTGTGTGGTCGACAGAGGGTGACTGACATACTGTATAACTTTTTCCACCCTATCATCGGAATCTTGTACCAAAAATCCCCGCTATTGCATAGTCACATGTCTATGTGTATAACTTATAGGGTTTGTGAATGTCGGGCGGTGCCATCACATGTGATGAAACTTGTAATTGTTTTAGTTTTTCCACAGCATCACCTTCTTTGAAAAGAACCACAAAGTATGGCATGGCTTCACTGGAAAGAAGGAGATATGAAATCAGATTAAAACCGTTTACAAATCAGCTTGATATACGGTTTTACATAGATAATGTATGAATGTTTCATGCATCTCTATATTTTTTTTATAAATATAATATGTTAGCTATAACACATGGCTCACATATCATGACAGTTAATATAATGCAGTATGATTTTACAATGTAATATTGTAATAATGCGTATTGGGCATTGACAAAGTAAGCATGTGTGCGTACGTGTATGTATACCTCACTAGTCATTAAAGATCTGGATAAATAATGTCACTGCCAGTGTCCATCCTGATACATCTCATCATACAAGAACATGACACTGTATATTTCCTACTAATAACAAAGACATATGGCTACAAAATATTACACTAGTCTACAGGTTATATTCATAAAATAACGTCAATACAACAACATAATAAATTTAATAAAATAACTAAGAAATATGGCTACAAGTTATGTTCATAAAATAAAATCAGTACTACAACATTCTTGCGATGTTATAGTGTTGCTGACTTCCACAGCTACGCAGTTCGTGGCTTCTTCCACGAATATGAGTAGTAGACAATAGGTTCTGAGTCCTTAATTCCGGAGGCCATGTGCCTGAACGACTTCCGGTTGCACGCGCAGCCAATCAGAGCGCCCCCTAGCGGCTGTGGGAACACCAAAAAACCGCGTGCAGCGCCCCTAGCGGCTGTAGGAGTACCGAAAGATAACCAGTAGCCATCGATAGTCGACATAGGAACACAATATACACCTTAATAATAATACATCACCCACCCCACCCCACCACAACACCTGACCCTGACCTTGACGGAGTGACCAATACCCCGAGTCCGAGTGGCGAGCTAATACGAACTGGACGCCCTAACGACTGGAGTTAAATGTAAGCACAAGCGTCTATTCAGCTGTGAGTCATAGTGCGTGATCAAAGGATGCCAATCGGAACATTGTAGCAATCTTATCAGTGAAAAAACAGCAACAATGTTGCAAGTACAGTATTGATGTGGGACTGAGACATAGCCAGTATATAGTAGACGGTAGACATAAGACGTCATAAAATGAAAACTGTTAAATATAATGGATGATGTAATATGTATTATTTAGCCGACATGCATGGCTATATTTTAACCGCTGGATGAAATCTGACCGTTCATTAAAGAAATTGTAGCAGGGTGAAAATTGACTATGTGTATAATATGCACACACAAGCGCAATGGGAACGAGAACTCAATACAAGACGGGAATATATATCAGCTCAAGCAAAAATGTAATATATATGAAGCTTTTAAATATAATGCGATGATGCTATATGTAATGGTTAGCCGACATGCATGGCTATAATGTAACCGTTGGACGATGGAAATCTGACCGTTCATTAAAGAAAATGTAACAGGGGTGAAAATTTACTATGTGTATAATATGCACACACGCAATGGGAACGAGAACTCGATACAAGACGGGAATATCAGGCAGAAGCAAATTTTAATATATATGAAAAACGAAGTACAGGTACATTGGGAATATATATATGTATGTATGTATGTATGTATGTATGTATGTATGAATGTATGTATGTATATATATATATATATATATATATATATATATATATATATATATATATATATATATGTATATATATATATATATATATATATATATATATATATTATATATATATATATATATATATATGTGTGTTAAAACATTAGAAATATATATAGAATTATAAACAGTATAATATATAATCAATAATTGTCTTAACAAATCCATGTAATGAGCGTCTCCTCTCGTCTGTCGCTAGTCCGGGCGCTTCTTCATACCCTTCCTCCTACATAAAAGATCATCGTGTGTCGATATCATGTATTCTAGTATTATCTCCACTAATTCCCGACATGCACGCCTACGCGCTTCTGTCGGTAGCACAGGTAGGTCATCCTACAGAACAAATAAAACGATATTAATATTCAACTCCATATTACTTAATAATAATAATATTGCTACTATTCCGCTACAGCTACTAACTAGGTTATGTTTGACTAATAGTAGTATTCTGTTGACGACGTCATATACGGGGAGATTAATACTTCAGACCGATCCCGAACACTGGCTGGGAGTACGGGTGCCTCGTCGTCGTAGTACACTTCATTCTACATAACAGAAATAATACTAATTTTCTTCTACAGTGGTTATAATGTTACTACTACCAACTGCTAACTAACTAACTACTACTAATATTCAACTAACTACTACTAATGTTCATCTACTAACTACGGCTGACGTCGGATGTTGATACGCGCGGACGCCTTTATAATTTCCTGCCACTGTGGCGACAGTATGGTTGATACGATAGAGTGGCATATGTCTGTTGTTATTTTATGTAATGTCTTGGATGATTTGCGCCACTCGTTGCTGATGATGTGTGATATAGACTCTTCCGTCATTATACGACACACCTTGTCATTCATATTGCTGGCATGGGCCTGGCTTGTGGAGGGCGCCTCCTCCTCCTCCTCCACCGGTCGGGCGGGAGCACCACTGTCGCGTCTGGAAAGACGTACATTGTTGGGGGTGCCGTCACCTCTTCCTCAGTTGTCGGCGGTGGCGAAGCAGGACTAAACGTGAAGTCGGAGTCGTCAGACACATCTACATACAAGGGCCCCCACGGTATATCCTGCGCTTGTGATGGTGGATCGCAGGGGTCATGGGTTGATGTGGATTCGCCTCGCCGTTTCTTCACCTCCATCTCCTCCGCTTCCTCCTCCTCCGCCTCATACATCGCAGCTACCTGTCGTTTGTAGGCCTTTTGCAGCTGCGTCAGACCATTCTATTGAACAGAAATGCTAATTACATTGCTAGTATGATCAAACATATATATATATATATATATATATATATATATATATATATATATATATATATATATATATATATATATATATATATATATATATATATATATATATATATATATATATATATATATATTTATACATATATACATATATATATACACACACACACACACACACACACACACACACACACACACACACACACACACACACACACACATAGTGCGCACTAATCGTCTGTATCGCCCTGTCTATCTGTGTATCGTTCGATGAGAGTCTTTCTAACCATCTCTGACACATCGTGTCGCCACTGCATGTTCGCACACGTTGCGGTGACCTCTATAGATAGCCACCGCAAGATGTGCATGACCATGCTGGACGATGGTACGTACTGCTCCTTGTCGTCCTTTAAATTAAGTATGCTGTTCACCTCGTCACAGTCATACTGGACGCTGGCGACCTCTAGTGCTTTAAAAAAGTTATTTTCGTTCGTCATGGCTTCGGATCGATCACGTATCCTATCTAGACCACTCACCGTAGCCTCCATCTCGTCGCTACTACTACTTATGGATATGACGTCAGGCTATGACGTACTATCCTCCCCCTCGTCATCTGTTATCATAATGAGGGATGGCGGTGAACAACTTTCCACCGAGGAAGAGAATAGTATTTCGGAACTATTATTACATAACCATTCCATTACCTTCTCTCTTCCGTTCCCGACGATGACGACGTCACTGCTTGTAGCAGGGGCAGCGGCGACGCCGGCATCATCCTGTCAACAGAGTTACACGACCATTACTTCCAGTTCTGACACTGTGTAATTGACATACTGTCCTGCTACGCGCTTCCTAACGGTCGCCATAACACGAGCCCCCGCAACATATCCAGTGCCTCGTACCGCTCGGTGTCTGACGTCATGCTCGTGTAAGCGTTAGCCGTAAATCCCAACACCTTAACTGCCTTTTCGTTAAACAACGTTGCCCACACTTCACTCCCAATGGCATCCTGTAGGAGGACACGCAGACAGAATCGATAGGTTGGAACCCGCTGCCATCGATGAATTGGCCGTGTAAATTTATAATTTCTGTTACTTACTTCGTTTTCGAGACGCGTGATCGTCATCTCATCGGCGGTAACCTGCTGCGCTGCCATTCTTTCTGTTGATGCTGGTGCTGGTGACGAACTATTCGACTTGTGCTGGGCGATCGGAAAGCGAGTGTGTGTCTGGTTAACTGCGAGCCACTTTATATAGGCCTGCTACTGTCTGTGGCGCGCAATCTTATCGCACCCCTTGGTCGCGCGCGTGATGCGGTATTGTGCGCCGGGTGTGTGACAGTGCGGTGTACTTTGTCTCCTCTGAGAGTTGAGTGAACTGCTCTCGGATGTGGGCGAGGACCTCGTCCTTACTCGCTGATGGCAGCACCTTCATCGATCTCAGGTTTGGGTTGAATAAACTGTCACCTTATGAAGCAGGTGTGAAATTTTTTCTGTGTACAGAACAGAAAAAAGTTTCATGGAACCAAATTTTATCAACATGATATGTTTTCAGTTCAGTTTGTAGAGTCACAGAACATAATGGGACCAAATTCTATCAACACATCATCATTATCCAGTTTGCTTTGTACCTAATACTAGTATCACGTGACTATTACTACTTAGGATACATTATTTAGGTTGTTTTATTTTATTACAATTCATTAATTATACACTGACCTGTTTAGGTGCGATGTACCACAATTCCGTGAATACGTCAGAACTTGCATACATTTTATACAAGCCACCAATAGTAATTCCTTCCCTTCTTCGTCAACTACCGTTCTGAACTTCTTCCATATTCCCAATTTTCCACAATGAGATTTCAATGTATATGCTCCCGTTTTCAGCTTAACTTTGATATAAATATCCATTTTGTTGATGACCCGTGTTCTTTCACCACGATGGCGGGAGAATGAATAGGGGGCCCCAGATTTCAGTATAATATATAGAAAGATGGGGAGGGCAGTGGCCTATAGTGCTAGGCCTGCAACAACTGTGATGAAGCTACTACTCCAGCCAGAGACCCACTCCAGCCAGACTGAGGTCATCACACTGGGCTGTCACAACCTCTTCTCTTTTTAAAGGATTGATTGATTGATTGATTGAAGGAAGATGTAGAATATAGTGCAACTTCCAAGTGATTCAGTGATAATGGCTTAAAGGAGTGTAGCTGCTGTGTTCCCGCTATTGTTTTAGCTCTTTGCAAATGGCTTGCGAGAAGAGTTGCTTCTTCATAGTACTCTTCTGTGGTTGAAAAGCAGAACTTTATTGCTGGAATGTGGACTGATGCAAATTCAAAGAACTGCATTGGTGTGGTGACATGATGATCATACGGTCTTTATAGACTAGCGTTTGCCGCAAGTTCCCATGTGAAGTTGCAAAAAAGTGCCACTCGGCACTTATTCCAAAGCCCTAGCTGTTCATGGTGGCAGAGGTTGAGAAAGTTTTTTGAAGTTCTTATATGGACCGGCGCAGCCATCAGAGAAGTAGATGATTCGTTGCACAGCTGTAAATTGTGCAGTGAGGAAGTTGACGAGGTGTTTTTTGGAAGAGGTACACAGCAATGGTGTCATGTCTGTTACAGTCAGACATGACAACGTAACTAACACGTGACACACAGTCATTTCCTGCGTCACTATAACAGCAAACAAATGGGTGCAGTGTTGCCTGTGTGTTATTCCGACGGAAGGATTGTGCCTCATCTTGTATGACAAGAGTAGTTTTCTGTAAAGTCAAAGACTACAAGAAAATGGCCTGGCTGAAGTGATTCATGAGTGTCTCTTAGACATGAAGATTGCTGTCTGCCTTATGAAATCGTGCCACTGCAAGACTTCAAGTTGGCTACATAATTCATAGAATTATTTAAAAATAGTTATATATCAAATCATATTAAAGCACATAAAATCATATAAATATAGTAATATCATTATTTAAAATATATATATATATATATATATATATATATATATATATATATATATATATATATATATATTTATATCAAATCATATTAAAACACAAATTCATGTGAATTATTTCAAAAATAGCCATATATTTAATCATATTAAAGCATATAAATAACGTTCATTATTTCATTTAAAAATAGCCATATATTAAAGCATATAAAGTCATATAAATATCTTTCATTATTTCATTTAAAAGCATATAAAGTCATATAAATATAGTAATATATCATAGTGTTCATCTTGTTTGTTTTCCATTTCAATACAAGTTCAGTCGCGGCAGTGATTTCCCTCGTCTATCGATCAGTTTTGTAGGTCGTTGTACTGGTCGTTTTACTACCTCGCCTTGATCATTGCACCCCCACAACATTTCCATTTCGACCACGGAACGTCGTCTGAACAGGTGGACTTCTTTCATGACAGCAGGCCACAATTCTTTGTGTTTTACAAAGGCGGCATAAACATTGGCAGGTTGTTGTCTCGGTTTGCCCATAGCGTTGCATCGCATGGTAATTTCCATGTTAACCCGCTCGACCGGTCGCATCATTCCGAGTTCCTGCATAACCCCAGCCCATAATTTTCTAGGATCGAGAAAGGAAGCGCACGCATCACACTCATCGTCCCAACTCTCTGTTTCATAGCCATCATCATCACCGGCGTTGTCGTCGTCTATGCGCGGTGTGCGAGTACATAACTCCTGCATCACGGCTGGCCAGTGGTGTCTATGGAAGCTGAAAAACCAGAGTGAAAGATACATAAAAATCGAGCCACCGGTAAAGGACTTTGTTAAAAGTATCGTATATACATTTATTAAATAGCACATGCATCTGTTAATAATAAGCTATGGAACCAACTCGCGTATGTAATGCTACACCGCCAGCCAACTGCAGGCGCGTAGAAACTAGTACACGTAAAGCTGATAACACTGACCCACGACCTCGCTCGGCCTGACTCGACGCGCGTGCTATTTATAATCAGACTACCAGCCGGCTTACAAGAAGAATTGTAACTAGGTCACAGCCGCATAAAAGATGTCTCTTAAAGTTAAACTGTGTGTGTGTTATGTAGACGCTTTTAAAAGCTTTTAAAAACACAGGAGTATGTATCAGCAAACAACCACGGACAATATGTACTTACGATCGATGCAGTATCGGACTCAACGCGACGCCAATCTCGACGTACTCTTCCATCAGATCAGAAAACAAAGCCACGCTAGACAGCAGCATGATGTCGGAGGCAACGGCGACAGCAGAACGCCGGTTATAGAACGGTGGTAAGTGTATAAAGAAATACCAGAATGACTCGTCCTATATACTTTCGAGGAGGAAAGAGTTTTCTATCTAACTTCTACGCGTGTAGGATACATGCTTCACAGTAACAGTCGTGTCGCAACTTCACATGAGGTTTAAACTACAATGTCTCGTGTCACATCATACTTGTCGGTCACGTGTTAGTTCGATATCAGTCACCCGCTAGCTGTACTATCCACGACCCATCGTTAACTTGCAGCTGTTATTCGCCAAAGGCAGGCCATATTACCTTTTGTTTGTCATCTCAGATAACTTTGAATTTCCATCAAAATGTGTCTGAGCGTGTTCTGACCAGTTCCACTTGATTTGTTTAAACCTCAGTAACCTTTCCATGATCTCACCCATTCGATCAGTGGCACTTCTCCCGTGGGTAAAATATACTGCTTCAGATGAACGTCGTTAAATTTCCTTTGTACTAGCAACCACATTTATTTCTCCTCTGCGCTTTCCATTCTGACAGTGGTCGTGTTCGTTTAATGGCTTTACTAATCCGTTTGGTTTGCTGTCCAGTTCGTGTCACTTTGATTTTCATCGCTGCTTTTCTATCTCCTTCAAAGATGGCATGTTTGTACTGGTAAGCGGATTCAACTGTTTCAAATACACAGCCTCAAGCATTTGTGCTTGGATAAAAGTTAGAGACAAGATGATTTTCTCCGGCGAACTTCCCTGCACAATTCATATTGCGTTTATGCTTAATATATTCTCATAGTCCGCTATTTATATGTACCCAGTGCACTAGCTTTTTTCCCTTTCTGCGAACTCCCTTCAGCTATGATGGATCGCTTATTCTTGACATGCTTATCTTGTTTACTGCATTCCGTAAGTCATGATTATCTTGTTTACCGCATGTCTGTTGCATTCCGTGATTACCCGTTTCTTTGTAAAGGCCTCCACTTGACTAGCAGTCTATAGCCTTCTTGTTATGCTCACCTTCACGTTTTTCATTAGACACATTCTACCCACGATGTCGCCGCCATTTCCGGTCAACGATATGCTCACAGCCTGCGTTGAAATAGGCTTCATACTGTTTGTTCTCTTCGGAAAACTGTCAGTAAATTTTAACTGCGATTTCAAGAAGGGAGCATCTCAATATTTCCTGAGAGATGACCCCTTATAATTTTTTAGTCAACCCCTTATGCACCACAGGTCTAATAAGCTGGGATTCGAATGCTATGGGATCGTTTCAACATTTTAGGGATCGTCTCAACATTTCCATGAATAAATCCACCCCTTCTATAATTTAACACAGAAGACAACCGATGCCTCCGCCTCAAATCTCCACCTCAAAATGGGATTGAAATGTAAATATATACTACTATCATCTGACTCGGAAGAATCTCCTCGTGGTCTTTTAGCTTGAGCGGGTTTGTACGGATTTGTTGACTTCAGATATAAGAACCTTATAAGGACTTCTCCTTTTTATAAGGACCTTCTACGGTACACTAGCAAAAAAAATTAGTACTCAGGCGTGCAGCAATCCTGTACCCCCATCGAGAATCTGACTAATGGCGTTTCAATTTTGTCTTGTGTCCATCTGTATCAGCATGTTTCCAAAGGACCAATTCTCCCATGCTGGCGAGGCTTAAACGCTTTACACAAACTGCGCACTTTGCGAAGTATTTATCAGCTGCATCCTTTAAAATCCAGTCTATGTATCTCTCATCTGCCAGCCATCTATCTTGGAAAGTGCACTTTTCTGGCATTTCAAAACACATTCATCACAAGTAAAGAGAACAAATATGGCATCGGTATACGGGCAAAAACTACATTTATTTATGGGAATGACGCCAAGGCTAAAAGCACTGTCAAATGTTCCTGTGGGGTTCCATGACAGTAGTTATAGTGCTCTAATGGGACCTCAAAAGAGCAGCCCACTAAAGAGCAGGTAAGTCACTATCGGTTTAGAGGCTTCTGGGTACCACCAGCGCCCCCTAACTGTCATAACCCCAACATGTTGACATGATCCCGACCTGTTTATATATCTCATGTGCGGTGACCCTTGACCCCCCCCAACGTAGTGACCGCCGCTACCGTACCGTGACCGCTACCATATAACGTGACCGCTACCCCGATCCTTGAGGAGTGAAATAATTGTAATTTTATTCCAAGACATTTAATCCCTGGTTCGATGTAGTCCGCGATACCCTAACCGTTGGTTCGTTGTGGCCCGCGTTACCTTATCTGTTGCTAACCGACAAAATCGACACAACACCTCATTGAATGAAATCACAAAGAAACTTTAATATTTAAAAATAACGATACATCATATTAAAGCACATAAAATCATATAAATATAGTAATATAATTATTTAAAAATAGTTATATATCAAATCATATTAAAGCACATAAAATCATATAAATATAGTAATATCATTATTTAAAATAAATGTATTTATATATATATATATATATATATATATATATATATATATATATATATATATATTAAATCATATTAAAACATAAATTCATGTGAATTATTTCAAAAATAGCCATATATTTAATCATATTAAAGCATATAAATAACGTTCATTATTTCATTTAAAATAGCCATATATTAAAGCATATAAAGTCATATAAATATCTTTAATTATTTCTTTTAAAAAGCATATAAAATCATATAAATATAGTAATATATCATAGTGTTCATCTTGTTTGTTTTCCTTTTCAATACAAGTTCAGTCGCGGCAGTGATTTCCCTCGTCTATCGATCAGTTTTGTAGGTCGTTGTACTGGTCGTTTTACTACCTCGCCTTGATCATTGCACCCCCACAACATTTCCATTTCGACCACGGAACGTCGTCTGAACAGGTGGACTTCTTTCATGACAGCAGGCCACAATTCTTTGTGTTTTACAAAGGCGGCATAAACATTGGCAGGTTGTTGTCTCGGTTTGCCCATAGCGTTGCATCCCATGGTAATTTCCATGTTAACCCGCTCGACCGGTCGCATCATTCTGAGTTCCTGCATAACCCCAGCTCATAATTTTCTAGGATCGGGAAAGGAAGCGCACGCATCACACTCATCGTCCCAACTCTCTGTTTTATAGCCATCATCATCACCGGCGTTGTCGTCGTCGTCTATGCGCGGTGTGCGAGTACATAACTTCTGCATCACGGCTGGCCAGTGGTGTCTATGGAAGCTGAAAAACCAGAGTGAAAGACACATAAAAATCGAGCCACTGGTAAAGGACTTTGTTAAAAGTATCGTATATGCATTTATTAAATAGCACATGCATCTGTTAATAATAAGCTATGAGTAAACCCGCGAGCGGCGAAAGGCGTACTTTGGAACCAACTCGCGTATGTAATGCTACACCGCCAGCCAACTGCAGGCGCGTAGAAACTAGTACACGTAAAGCTGATAACACTGACCCACGACCTCGCTCGGCCTGACTCGACGCGCGTGCTATTTATAATCAGACTACCAGCCGGCTTGCAAGAAGCATTGTAACTAGGTCACAGCCGCATAAAAGATGTCTCTTAAAGTTAAACTGTGTGGTTGTTATGTAGACGCTTTTAAAAGCTTTTAAAAACACAGGAGTATGTATCAGCAAACAACCACGGACAATATGTACTTACGATCGATGCAGTATCGGACTCAACGCGACGCCAATCTCGACGTACACTTCCATCAGATCAGAAAACAAAGCCACGCTAGACAGCAGCATGATGTCGGAGGCAACGGCGACAGCAGAACGCCGGTTATAGAACGGTGGTAAGTGTATAAAGAAATACCTTGTCTGAGGACGGCTTTATATAGGAAACGCTAAACAATGCAGACAGCTGACATAAGCTGCTATAACACAATAACAAATCCATCAAAGTCAGACAGTTATGTTAGAAAACATCCATAATAAGATTATTATTAAACTGGAATGTTAATAATCAACTCCCAAACCCACTAGAACAATAAGCCATCCTTCACGACGAAAAACATGTTCGTTAAGCCTGTCACAGAAGTGTCAGAGAATCGATGCTGAAACCAAAATCCCATCTATCACGTGTAAAAAAAAAGTCAACGAGTTCTAAACCAACGTTGTATCGATTCCAGACCTTCTGCGTGAAACAGTAAACAACTCCTCCCATCGATAAGAGTGTCAACTAACCAACATTGAATCCGAAAACCCATTTATCACGCATAAAAACACCATGGGCTTATGGAAGTTATTGCTGGATGGAAACTGGTGGACATATGCATGCATATGCATTAATATATGTATATATGCATGCATTTATGTAAATGCATGCATTTATGTATAAATACAGTGCATGTAACATTAAACAGCATAAAATCAGAATGACTCGTCCTATATACTTACGAGGAGGAAAGAGTTTTCTATCTAACTTCTACGCGTGTAGGATACATGCATCACAGTAACAAATCATTAATAAACTTCTAGGCACGGGAAGACCATCAACTTTCGACCCTCGCCTGTAGCTTGGTTCCTAAGAAATGGATCTTGATCATTCCGTTTGTCGGTGCTACGTAGTCTACAGTCCTTCCATCAATAGGTTCAACCTTCGACTTTATCAGTCCCTCTTGTTGTTGAGCAGCAGCCATCTCTCGCACAACTTCCCTCTCCAAATCCATCTTTTTGAACTTGTTACCACAGCGAGCACAGGCGAATTGACGGCCAAGTCCGGCCGCAGATATTTATACATCGCAGACGCCTGTCACCCGTCGTTCTGTCCACCAATCACAGTAACAGTCATGTCGCAACATCACATGAGGTTTAAACTACAATGTTTCGTGTCACATCATCCTTGTCGGTCACGTGTTAGTTCGATATCAGTCACGCGCTCGCTGTACTAACCACGACCCATCGTTAACTTGCACAGCTGTTATTCGCCAAAGGCAGGCCATATTACCTTTTGTTTGTCATCTCAGATAACTTTGAATTTCCATCAAAATGTGTCTGAGCGTGTTCTGACCAGTTCCACTTTATTTGTTTAAACCCCAGTAACCGTTCCATGATCTCACCCATTCTATCAGTGGCACTTCTCCGTGGGTAAAAGATACTGCTTCAGATGAACGTCGTTAAATTTCCTTTGTACTAGCAACCACATAATATTTCTCCTCTGCGCTTTCCATTCTGACAGTGATCGTGTTCGTTTAATGGCTTTACTAATCCGTTTGGCTTGCTGTCCAGTTCGTGTCACTTTGATTTTCATCGCTGCTTTTCTATCTCCTTCAAAGATGGCATGTTTGTAGTGGTAAACGGATTCAACTGTTTCAAATACACAGCCTCAAGCATTTGTGCTTGGATAAAAGTTAGAGAGATGATTTTCTCCGGCGAACTTCCTTGCACAATTCATATTGCGTTTATGCTTAATATATTCTCATAGTCCGCTATTTATATGTACCCAGTGCACTAGCTTTTTTCCCTTTCTGCGAACTCCCTTCAGCTATGATGGATCGCTTATTCTTGACATGCTTATCTTGTTTACTGCATTCCGTAAGTCATGATTATCTTCTTTACCGCATGTCTTTTGCATTCCTTGATTACCCGTTCCTTTGTAAAGGCCTCCACTTGACTAGCAGTCTATAGCCTTCTTGCTATGCTCACCTTCACGTTTTTCATTAGACACATTCTACCCGCGATGTCGCCGCCATTTCCGGTCAACGATATGCTCACAGCCTGCGTTGAAATAGGCTTCATACTGTTTGTTCTCTTCGGAAAACTGTCAGTAAATTTTAACTGCGATTTCATTAAGGGAGCATCTCAATATTTCCTAAGAGACGACCCTTTATAATCTTTGAGTCAACCACTTATGCACCACAGGTCTAATAAGCTGGGATTCGAATGCTATGTGATCGTCTCAACAAATCTCCACCTCAAAATGGGATTGAAATGTAAATATATACTACTATCATCTGACTCGGAAGAATCTCCTCGTGGTCTTTTAGCTTGAGCGGGTTTGTACGGATTTGCTGACTTCAAATATAAGAACCTTATAAGGACTTCTCCTTTTTATAAGGACCTTCTACGGTACACTAGCAAAAAAATTAGTACTCAGGCATGCAGAAATCCTGTACCCCCATAGAGAATCTGACCAATGGCGTTTCAATTTTGTCTTGTGTCCATCTGTATCAGCATGTTTCCAAAGGACCAATTCGCCCATGCTGGCGAGGCTTAAACGCTTCACACAAACTGCGCACTTTGCGAAGTATTTGTCAGCTGCATCCTTTAAAATCCAATCTTTGTATCTCTCATCTGCCAGCCATCTATCATGGAAAGTGCACTTTTCTGGCATTTCAAAACACATTCATCACAAGCGAAGAGACCAAATGTGGCATAAGTATGGGGGCAAAAACTACATTTATTTATGGGAATGACGCCAAGGCTAAAAGCACTGTCAAATGTTCATGTGGGGTTCCCTGACTATAAGAATGGGCCTGGGACCAGCTGCAACTAGGTCGAAGTGGTGGCTCCGTACGCTTAGAAGAGCTGCTATGAGGTGTACCTCTGGGCAAATCACTGCCACTTTCAGTGCTGTTTTGAACATAAAAGTTACAGTTTTATACAATTATTATATCGATTACTCTATTTGACATGAAAGTCGCAGTGACATGAAATACTTAGTATATACATATGTTATCGCGCACGGCGGCCGTCTTCGTCTATGATCAGTGCCATAATAGTATGATCTCATCGAATGCTGTCGTCCACAGTTGCCCAACATTTCAGTCGATTAGTAACATACACGTCGCAAATCTACACGTCGGAGAAATTCCCTGGCACTGGTGCGTCTCACACACGTAATCTTCGTTGGGACATACCTTAACGGGTTTTCTACACTAACCACACGAAGGGTAACATACCCTTTTATTTTGCCTTGCAAAAGTTGATATGATTAACGGATCAATCGAAAGCATAAGTTTTGTTACCTTGTGTGCTTTTTGAAGGTCCATCTCCTCCTTCCTTCTTAAGTCGACGAATTGCTGTGCCATTTTCTTGATGTATAATGATCGTCTGAAAACTTGTTAATCCGGACACATACACTTGGCATCCAGGTGTCAGGATGAACCAAGTCCCACTGTACCTAGTTGTGCATTAACTATATATTATGTATTTTTGCATTGTTACCTGAGAAACTCAAAGAAGGTAGAGAGAGTGCAATTGTTTCCACAGTATCTGTAGTTTCCTGAGCTTCTGAATCTGAAACTACCATTCATGGTTGAACATAGTTTGTCTAGGTAGAACACCGATATATTCTCGAAATTAAACCTACAATCAAATTGATATTTGTCTAGAATCACACACCAAACTCTTTCATAACAACTTCCATAATAACAGCATGTCCACAAATCACATTAAAACCATTTGTGAAAATATAAAACATGTACACCACATTAACTTCCCATAAAATAAGGTAGAACATACATGAACTGCCACAATTAGTAGTAAAAAAAATTGCATTTGTATTACTTACCCCATCTCCTCTTTTTTCTGTCCATAATGTTGGTCCACATTCCATTTCCACAGCATTACATTCTTTGAAAAGAACCACAATGTATGGTATGGCTTCACTGGAAAGAAGGAGATAAGTAGTAAGTGTAAGTTTCTGAGACCTCAAATCCGGTCACCACGTATCTGAACGACTTCCGTTTGCGCGAGCAGCCAATCAGAGCGCCCCCTGACGGTTGTAGGAACACCACAAACCGTGCGCAGCGCCCCCTAGCGGCTGTACGAGTACCGAAAGATAACCAGTAGCCATCGATAGTGGACATAGGATATACCTTAATAATACATCGCCCACCCCATCCCCACCCCCAGCACAACACCTGACCTTGACGGAGTGACCAGTCCGAGTGGCGAGCTAATACTAACTGGACGCCCTAACGACTGGAGTTAACTGTAAGCCCAAGCGTTTATCCAGCTGTGAGCCATAGTGCGAGATCAAAGGATGTCAATCGGAACAATGTAGCAATGGAGCTGAGCTTATCAGTGAAAAAACGGCAACAATGTTGCAAGTACAGTATTGATGTGGGACTGAGGCATGTTCAGTAAAGAAATTGTAGCAGGGTGAAAATTTACTATGTGTATAATATGAACACACACGTAGTGGAAACGAGAACTGAATACAAGTCGGCAATATATATATAGAATATCAGCTCAGGCAAAAGTTAATATATATTAAACTTTTAAATAAAATGCGGTGATGTTATATGTATTATGTAGCCGACATTCACGTCTACAGTTTATCCATTGGATGATGGAAATCTGACCGATCAGTAAAGACACAAGACGGGAATATCAGCTCAAGCAAAAATTTAATATATATGAAAAGCGAAGTACAGTTACAATGGGAATATATATAGATATGGAGCATTATTGAACGCCGTCAAAAGACACGGCGAACGTGACGTGGCGTCATATTTCGTCGTATGTTGAGTCGGAGCGGAGCCAGCGTGCGTCGGCGTCTACGCTGTAACGCGGATACGTGATCGTGTGACGGTGTGATGGGGTAACGCTGCAGCTCTTGCATAACACCCAACCAGACCCTCAGATGCTCGAGGAAAGCTGCTGCTCTGTTACATTCATCGTCCCAGGATTCTGGTTGGGTGTCACTGCATCGATAGCCGAAGGTGCAGTGGTGTAGTTCGGCGAGAACGTGGCGCCAGCGACTAGCATGCTCCATGAATGATGGTAATAAATCATTAGCATATAGTTCGTCACGAAATTCGACGTTTGATTGATAATAGAAAGCATTTGACTCACAGAATGTACGACCCGTTCAGTCATTCTGCCAACGAGGTGTACCTTTCGTTTGCACTCCAAAACATCGGCTTCGGTAGATGTACCAAACAATGTTTTTGAAATGACCCCGAACAAATTAATAATATCTCGTTTTTCTCTATGCACTGGGGAATGGTAAGTGTACATTGTTCGCTCAATGTCGTCAATTTGCAAGTCCCACGCATCCGTCGTTTCGTTGGTTAGTTCATGAACCGCACTTAATTCGTTGATAACTGTCTTGAATCGTTGGAGCTTAGATCGTAATCATGGGATCTCAGTCGGGGTTGCTATGGTGATTAAACCAACCCAAGTCGCAACGTGACTGCGAGTCTCGTCGCCTCCCGTCACCAATAGTCCGTAAGAAAAAACCGTGGTTCGTTGATTCGTATATCTGTTCTATCATAATCGGCAGACAGTACAACAGCCATTATTGCAGTCAAAGTCATTAACGTGTAAAACACGCCACTGGATGAATATCTTCCAATCGACCTTTTTTTAACGAATTCCGTCGGATCAAAATTTCGTCGCTTTCTGATGTGGGAAATCACAGAGTCCGTCTCGATGTCGCTGTCAGAGTCAGATAAGTCAGCAGCCAGTTGTGCCCGTCCGGACAGCGTTCTGACCCGCAATGGTCGGTCGACACACTGCTGTATCTGGACATTCAGTCGGTCGTCTGGGGGCGTGGCTAACAAGTCATCTGAGGTAGAGTTACGACCCTGGCCTGGGGCTCTCAGGTTGTGTCTATGCGGCTGTCGCCGTCGTCGGCCTTAGAGCTGTCGGTGACCGTCTCATAACTGTGCAGTGTTATCACTGTCATTCCTCTGTCAGGGACCGTCTTGGAACTGTCCAGTGTCATCACCGTCATTCTGTTGTTGGATGTCTGGCCTGTCATTTCGCAAGCGAATCAGTTGTCGTTGAGATCTGCTAGATCTGTGTTGTTTACGCTTTGGCCGGGGTGACAATCATCCCAATTTTACTCTGGGTTAACAATGCGGACCTTCTCTTTGTTCAAAACTTTAGTCTTACCCGACCGTTGATTGTTTAAAAATATAACAGGACCCTTAACATGCAAGAGAATCCATTCTGGATCCCAGCGGCTTGTCAATGATACTCGACCTTCTGCTCTAACAGAATCTCCAGGGGAAATCTCTTGTTCGTTCGCTTTTCTGGCAAGTCACTCACGTTTATATTTACGACTGTCCTCGGTCATCGCTCGTGCGATTTTAAGGGCCATCGCAAAATCGTCCAGTCGGTTGCCAAAAGCTTGCTTGTTGGAAACATGTAATGTCTTTTCTAAGGGTATTCGTAGTTTCCTACCAGTCATAAGAAAGTTTGGTGTATATCCAGTCGTTGTCGATACACTCGTTCGATAGGCCAACAGGGCGTAAATTTTTACCGCTTTCTGGATCACCTCGTTTATCGTCCTGTTGAACCTTTCAATCTTCACATTTGACTGGAGGTGGATGGGGGTGGTGGTACGGTGTTCGATGCCTAACTGTTCCAAATACCTTTCAAACTCCAATGCTGTGAACTCACTCCCAAGGTCACTGATCAGAACTTCGGGACAGCCATGGCGGGATATAAACCCATTAGTGAAGGCATTCCGAACATTCTCGTTAGATTCAGAAGGAATTGGAAACGCTTCAGCCCATCCTGTGCAATAGTGAACTGCAGTTAAATGTACTTATTCCCAAGCGGAGATTCCACAAGGGGTCCTATCAAATCAACTGCTACAATTTGAATCGGGTACGACGCTATTGGCATCTCGCCCATCGTGTGTCGTTGAAAGTGCCAATTGTGTGTCATACAGACTGCGCAATGGCGTAATTGCAATCGAACATCCCTACATAACCCAGTCCATACATATGCTTCCGTAATGCGTCTGATAGTTTTCCATAGTGCTAAATGTCCACATTCCCTATGGGCTCGGTTGATAACGGCTTCCCTGTAGGTTGTTGGTAACACTAATCGGGGATAGGGAGGTGCCGTTAAATTACGTGATTTCGCACTGTACAGTACCCCATTTAAAATGTCATAATTTTCGTCATCTTCCTCTTTACCCCGCTGCCACAGTTCCGGAAATTCCTTCCGTTGATCATTCGCTACCGTTTGGAGAATTAGCCCGTTGTGGATTAAAGGCAGTATGTCGATCACGTCATCTTTGTCAGGGAGAGCGTCAGGGTCAAACAGTTTGTCCGTATCGATTATGGCAATGGTGTTATTGGTGTCATGTTTAATATGTGATAACATATCGGCTCTGAGTTGACGTTTTCCTGGTCTGTAGGATATGCTCGCCCCAAATTCTGCGAGTATGACCCCCATCTTTGTATTTTCGTATTATTCATCAACTTTGTGAATAAATTCAGCAAAGCTTTGTGATCCGTATACACGTTAAACTGCACTCCATACAAATAGGGTTTGAGCTTATCAATGCAATAAACGACTGCATAAGCCACTTTCTCAATTGTCGCCCACTTCCGCTGTGTGGTCGACAGAGGGTGACTGACATACTGTATAACTTTTTCCACCCTATCATCGGAATCTTGTACCAAAAATCCCCGCTATTGCATAGTCACATGTCTATGTGTATAACTTATAGGGTTTGTGAATGTCGGGCGGTGCCATCACATGTGATGAAACTTGTAATTGTTTTAGTTTTTCCACAGCATCACCTTCTTTGAAAAGAACCACAAAGTATGGCATGGCTTCACTGGAAAGAAGGAGATATGAAATCAGATTAAAACCGTTTACAAATCAGCTTGATATACGGTTTTACATAGATAATGTATGAATGTTTCATGCATCTCTATATTTTTTTTATAAATATAATATGTTAGCTATAACACATGGCTCACATATCATGACAGTTAATATAATGCAGTATGATTTTACAATGTAATATTGTAATAATGCGTATTGGGCATTGACAAAGTAAGCATGTGTGCGTACGTGCATGTATACCTCACTAGTCATTAAAGATCTGGATAAATAATGTCACTGCCAGTGTCCATCCTGATACATCTCATCATACAAGAACATGACACTGTATATTTCCTACTAATAACAAAGACATATGGCTACAAAATATTACACTAGTCTACAGGTTATATTCATAAAATAACGTCAATACAACAACATAATAAATTTAATAAAATAACTAAGAAATATGGCTACAAGTTATGTTCATAAAATAAAATCAGTACTACAACATTCTTGCGATGTTATAGTGTTGCTGACTTCCACAGCTACGCAGTTCGTGCCTTCTTCCACGAACATGAGTAGTAGACAATAGGTTCTGAGTCCTTAATTCCGGAGGCCATGTGCCTGAACGACTTCCGGTTGCACGCGCAGCCAATCAGAGCGCCCC